>JARYGA010055097.1:0-36255 GCA_030545235.1 Helianthus tuberosus
GAAATCTATAATTTGAAAACAAGTCGAAAAGTATTTCTAACACTTATAGTGAAAATATTTCTAAGTGTTAGGTTTTTGGAAAAATTTCGCCAGAGTTTCCCCTGTAACTGGAGGTGGCCACGCTTTTAAGCGTATCATTTTCTTTTATAAATCAAACCAACATTCTTTTTATTCAATCAAAACAATGTCCAAAACAACAAACAAGTAAATAAATATGTATATCGCATAAGTTACATGAACTCGCGTTTTATCCAAGAATATAAAGTAAATTCCATTACTTTTAGTGGATCTTTATATAAATCCATCCGGTTTCGTAAAAACCCCGTTTTTAAAGAAATTCCATCTTTACAACTTCTTATCAATTTTTACAAAGATAGTTATTTTGTCGAAACTTAGTGCTACACAAGTGTTTACACACTTGTGTGTTCTAAAAATCATTCTTGCTCATGTAAGATCCATTTTTAGAAAAATATGGTTTCTTTGACACTCGGTCCTTTGAAAATACCGCTTGTAGATCCGTAGATCTACTAGTTTTAAACACTATTTTGTAAGTAAAATCATTTTTACACAAGTTCAAGTTTGATGTGTGGTAGAGTTTCATCCCTTAACCCTTGTTACACTTAAACAAGCTTTATGTCATAATCCATGATCATGACCAATCCGGGTTAAACGATGATCCGAGCTACCACAACATAGATCGGGCCTAAATAACCACACAAATCAAATACTACAAGATTTACACAACATTCAAGCTTTTAACCACCATTACTAGCATTTTTAGTAGACTTTTATGTATCAACTTGTATGTTTACGAGTTTTAGCCGTTACATAACATTTTAACCACTTCAAAATAGTTCGAGAGTGTGATTCAAGCAACTTACTACTAGCTCGAGGCTAGGGAAGAATCTAGACGCAAAATGAGTGGATAAAAGCAATAGAGTGAGGTCCTTCGCCTTCCGATTGCACCAAGCTTCCTTGTAGGTGATCCTTAACACTTGTGTGATCTTGGAATAGCTTGAACAAAAATCGAAAAATTGATGGGTTGTGTAGGGGTGTTCAGCCGTAGCTTCTTTTGAGAGAGAGAGAGTGTTTTTTGTTGAGAGTTTAAGTGTGGGAAAGAATGTGTGTTAAGGTAGGAACTTATAGGCAAAGTTAGAGTTTATGGTCCAATGGTTCATATGTATGCAAGATATTAGGCAACTTGATTATTTAAATCACCATTAGTACAAGGGTGTCCCCCCTAGGGGACGGTTTGGTTAGGGGGGGGGGGGGTAATCCGGTTAGATTCCAACTAAACCTTAAGTATTAGTTAGTTAAGTGTGGAGGTTAACTTGGTTACTAGTGTGTAGTAAGTTGTGACGGGTGTTAGGGTATTCAGGGACCCTAACTGGCTCAGAAAAAGAAAACAGTGTTGATGACAATATTTTTATGTTCCGGGTAAAGTCCGGTTGTTCGGTTGGATAGAGATCCGTTAAAGTGCTTAACAAAGCTTTAAAGTGTCGTTATTATTATTTTTAGTGACACAACTTATTCCTCCAAAGTGTCGGGAATATTTTCCTCATGTTTTGGCACTTTATTAGTTAGCCAAATGCTGAATTTTGTACTTAGAGTACGTTTTAGGCACATCCGGTCACTGTAATTTATTCCTAGTGACGCAGTTCTACGACCCTTATATCCCTACACTCACCACTAGTGTAGCAAACTATCTCAGGCTCTTACAGGCCTTAGAGGCAGTACCTGCCTGGTGCTAGTTATGACAGCACGTTTAATAGGTTATCCGTTCATTGTGCTACTGTGCTTTTGGTGCATCAAGGTTGTCACAAAGGTGCTGTAAGCAAAACATGGAGTGAAAGCAAGTAAAGTATGATGCAAGTAAGTACATGTATCAGTATTCAAGTAGCAGTTTATCCACAAGTTCAAGCAAGCACAGTAATTAAGCAGTAATTAATTATTAATTAAGTCGTACAGATACCTGGTTTAGTGAGGGTTGTCACAGTATGCAGTTGATAATGAAGAAGGGATGTTTGTGTTTAAGGCTCAGTCTGAAGAGCCATTCCCTCAGAAAAAGAGAGGATGGTTCAGTAAGGGAGCACATGAGCGTAGGAAAAGAATGTGAAAGTTGCAACAGCAGAGAGTCCTTGCAGCCGCTAAGCGGGAGACAGATGCCCATACACAGGATATGCTTAATAGGAGCTTAGCCAATTTTCATATCCTAGCAACCACAGCTGTCGACCCAAACCTGGAACAACTAGTAGCCCCACAACCCTTACCTTTGTTCCCCACTCAGCCGATGGAGATAGAAAATAACCCAGAAAACCAAGTCCAAATGCATGATTTCAACCCTAAGGAGATACCTAGGATACCAGCCCCTAATCCCTTAGACCCAGACTACGATCCGTGGTTTGATGATCGCAGGGATTATGTGCCACGCTATCACCTAAACGACGAACCCCTGCCGAACTTTGCAGCCTATCCAGGTCTGGATCCTCTAGATCCCTACTACGATAACGATGAATACATTAGGGAGATCTTAGAGAATCCGTACCCTCAGGAGGAGCCCATGCCCCAGTACCCAGACCCAGTACCAGCACCTGCACCCCCAATGAGTGCAGAAAATGTGCAAGAGCTCTGAACTTTTTGAGAAGAGATTTTAGAGAATAGCGAGAGGATGAGGCAGGTAGGAGAGCGACTCGTCTGGAAGTACGACGAGCGCAATATGGATTACTGGATGAATCCATATCAGTGAAGGTGATGGTGGAACTAGTAATAATAATAATTATATATATATATATATATATATATATATATAATGTGTAGTAATAATAATATATGTTGTAGTATAGACCACTTCGTGGTTTGCGATGCATAGTAGTATTGTAATTTTAATTCCAGTCTTAGTGTGTATTAGACGCATACTATATAAGAAAAAGTAAGTCGCAATGCTCGACGCTTTTGACCAGTATGTGTGTTGTGTGATTCATGCATAAATTATTAATTATTTTGTGATATTAATAATTGGCAAATGTTTAAAATTCAGAATGATGACGAAGTAAACCAGGAAAACAAGAATAACGATAACTAGAGTAACAATAACCCGGATAATGAAAACCTGAACAACAACAATAATGGAAACCAAGTGGATAACAGTGCCATGCAACACATAGTGGCGCAAGGGATAATAGATGCGATGCCATATATTATCAAAACGGTTAAGGAAGCAGAAAATAAAAGTAAACATGACAGTAAACAACCCTCTAAACCTAAACATAGCATAAACAATGGACCCATACTTCAAGTGCCCATTCCCAAAAGAAGAACCGTGTCTTACGGTTGTTCTTATAAAGAATTATGGTCTTGTAAACCAATTGAATTCTCGGGCAATGAAGAGGCTATTGTATCTCTACGCTGGATAGAAAAGACTGAGGCAGTCTTAAGAATAAGTAATTGTGCAGAAGAGGATAAGATAATGTTTGCTTCCCGTCTGTTTAAGAATTCAGCACTAGAATGGTGGAACACTATCCTACAGTCTAGGGGAAGTGATAGAACTTACAATATGGAATGGGAGGAATTTAAAAACATGGTAGAAAGGAAATTCTGCCCTCCTAATGAAAAGGAACAGATAGCAAACAAATTCCTAAATCTTAGGATGACTGAAGTAGATAGTAAGGGTTATACTACATTATTTTTTGAATATGCTCGAATAGTGCCAACCTTGCATCGCCAGAACCAGTATTAATATCCCGTTACATCTGGGGATTAATTGGGGAGATAAGACATGTAGTCAAGGCGGCTAGACCTCAAACCATAGAAGAAGCTGTAGAACTAGCCAACACCTTGATAAATGAATTAGTCCGTACACGAGAAGAGGATCAAAGGAGGAACCTAACCCATAAGCTTACCCAAGAATTCCGTTCTGGAAATTCTAACCGTGGGAAAAATGTAGGCTCTACCTCTGCACCCTATTGCAGGTATTGTAAAAGGAAGCATTCCAGAAGATGCTCCATATACTGTAAGTTCTGCAAAATGTCTGGACACAAGGAGGAAGATTGCAGGAAGAAGCCTAACAACAGGATATGCTAAAACTATGGAGAACAAGGTCATATCAAGCCTAACTGTCCAAAGTTAGCTCCAGCCACAAACACCAAGAATACTAAAAATGCTAGAGCATTTGTTCTTACTGCAGAAGAAGCAAAGATGATCCGGGATGTGATCGCCGGTACATTTTTAGTTAATGATGTTTTTGCTAAAGTATTATTTGACTCTGGTGCGAACCAAAGTTTTATTAATACTTCATTTTGCAAACTTCTTAATCAATCATTAACTAAACTTCCACAAGAATGTCTAGTAGAGACAGCAAATGGGGAAACCATTAAGATTTCTGAAATCTTGCAGGGAGCAAGAATAGAAATTCTAAATCAGAAATTTATTGCAAACCTTTACCCCATGAATCTGGCAGGATTTGATGTTGTGTTAGGAATGGATTGGTTAATAGGCAATAAAGCAAGTATTTTATGTGATCAAAAGTCAATCGAAATAAATTCACCAAGGGGTGAAAAGATCACAACTAAAGGAAATAAAACCTCTAGATCCACAAAGTTCATCTCTGTGATGAAAACAACAAGTTATATAAGAAAAGGGCCATTAGTGTATTTGATTTCTATAATCACTAACACTAAAGGAAAAGAATTAAAGGATATTCCAATAGTATCCCAGTTTTCAGATGTTGAATTCAGAATCCATTTGATACGGGGAACCGCACCAATTGCCAAAGCACCTTACCGTTTGGCACCCGCAGAAATGCAGGAACTAAAGAAACAATTAGATGATTGTTGGAGAAAGGATTCATTCAGCCAAGCTCATCGCCATGGGGAGCACCGATTTTATTCGTTAAAAAGAAGGACGGATCAATGCGTTTGTGCATTGACTACCGTGAATTGAACAAAGTCATGATTAAGAATCAGTATCCATTACCAAGAGTCGATGATCTGTTTGATCAATTGCAAGGAGCACGATTTTTCTCTAAAATCGATTTAAGGTCAGGATATCATCAATTAAAGGTACAGGAAGAGGACATTCCTAAGACCGCTTTCAGAACAAGGTATGGCCACTATTAATTTACTGTCATGCCATTTGGTTTAACCAATGCCCCAGCTGCATTTATGGACATGATGAACCGAATATGTAAGCCATATCTGGATAAATTCATAATTGTCTTGATAGATGATATTCTTATTTATTCTAAAAGCAAAGAGGAACATGCAAAGCATCTGCACGCACTTCTAAGTTTACTGAGAAAAGAAAAGCTTTATGCTAAGTTTTCGAAGCGTGAGTTTTGGTTAGAACAGGTACAATTTCTCGGACATCTAGTTAATCATGAAGGAATTCATGTAGATCCCACCAAAATCGAGGCAATTACCAATTGGAAAACCCCTGAGCACCAACCGAGGTTAGAAGTTTCTTAGGATTGGCCGGTTATTATAGAGGATTTATTCGAGATTTTTCTAGAATAGCCATTCCCATAACTAAGTTAACCTGTAAATCCGTTAAGTTTGAATGGGGACCAAAACAAGAAGAAGCATTTAGAATTCTTAAGCAAAGACTAACCAATGCACCCATACTAGCGTTACTAGAAGGAACTGAAGATTTTGTAATCTATTGTGACGCTTCTAAGTTAGGTTATGGATGTGTATTAATGCAACGTCAAAAGGTTATAGCTTACGCATCTAGACAACTTAAGAATCATGAAGAGAATTATTCAACCCATGATCTAGAATTAGGAGCTATAATTTTTGCCCTTAAAATTTGGAGACATTACCTATACGGTAGTAAGTTTGCCATTTTCACCGACCATAAGAGTTTAAGGTATGTTTTTGGGCAAAAGGAATTGAATATGAGACAAAGACGCTGGATGGAGATACTTAGTGATTATAATTGTAATTTCCAGTATCATGTAGGAAAAGCAAATGTAGTAGTTAATGCTTTAAGTCGGAAGTATCATGAAAAGCCAAAAAGAGTACGTTCTCTTAAGTTAAATCTGCAAGTAGATTTAAATGATCAAATTAGAAAGGCACAAGAATCAGTAATCAAGGATGATACTGAGAAGTTAAAAGGAATGATTAAGGAATTAGAACAAGGAACAGATGGAATTTGGAGATTCCATTAGAAAAAAATGTGGATACCTAAATCAGGAAACCTACGCCACAGTATATTAGAAGAAGCCCATAAGTCCAAGTATACGATGCATCCTAGAAGTGAGAAGATGTATCAGGACTTAAGAAAGAACTTTTGGTGGATAGGAATGAAAAAGGATATAGCAGCATATGTGGCAAAATGTTTAACATGTTCACAAGTCAAAGCTGAACATCAGAAACCTTCAGGTTTATTGCAACAGTTATAAATGCCTATATGGAAATGGGAATTGATAACAATAGATTTTGTTACCAAATTACTCAAAACAAGAAAAGGTAATGATACAATCTGGGTGATTGTAGACAGGCTAACCAAGTCAGCTCATTTCTTACCAATGAAAGAAACTTTCAGTATGGAACAGTTGTGGCAAAATGTTTAACCTGTTCACAAGTCAAAGCTGAACATCAGAAACCTTCAGGTTTATTGCAACAGTTAGAAATGCCTGTATGGAAATGGGAATTGATAACAATGGATTTTGTTACCAAATTACCCAAAACAAGAAAAGGTAATGATACAATCTGGGTGATTGTAGACAGGTAATGATACAATCTGGGTGATTGTAGACAGGCTAACCAAGTCAACTCATTTCTTACCAATGAAAGAAACTTTCAGTATGAAACAGTTAGCTGAATTATATGTAAATGAAATAGTTTCATTACATGGAATTCCTCTATCAATTGTTTCTGATAGAGATAATCGTTTTACCTCTCATTTTTGGACAAGTTTCCAAAAAGCAATGGGTACGAAGTTGAATATAAGCACCACTTATCATCCTCAAACGAACGGATAAAACGAAAGGACAATTCAGATAATGGAAGATATGCTTAGAGCTTGTGTAATTGATTTCGGAGGTAATTGGGATGATCATTTACCATTGATAGAATTTTCTTATAATAACAGTTATCACACAAGTATCAATACTACACCTTTCGAAGCACTTTATGGGCGAAAGTGCCGAACGCCAATCTGTTGGGCAGAAATTGGAGAAAAGCAACTATCTGGACCTGAGATAGTACAAGAAACAACCGACAAGATCATTCAAGTCAAAGAACGACAGAAAGCAGCACGTGATCGACAAAAGAGTTATGCTGATAAACGACGAAAGCCATTGGAATTTCAAGTAGGAGATAAAGTGTTATTGAAAGTCTCTCCTTGGAAAGGAGTGGTAAGATTCATCAAAAGGGGAAAGCTAAGTCCCAGGTATGTTGGACCTTTTGAGATTATTAGAAGAATAGGACCTGTAGCCTATCAGCTACAACTACTAGAGGAAATGGCAGGAATACATGATGTATTTCATGTATCTAATCTCAAGAAGTGTTTAGCTGATGAATCGCTTGTAATACCTCTTAATGATATAGAGGTAAATGAACAGTTAAAGTTTGTAGAGAAGCCTCAACAGATTGAAGACAGGAAAGTTAAGAACCTCAAGCACAAGATATTAGTTCTGGTCAAAGTGAAATGGGACTCCAAAAGAGGACTAGAATACACATGGGAGCTTGAATCAGAAATGCAAAGGAAATATCCACACCTGTTCTAGTAGATCTCGAGGACGAGCTCTAAAACAAGGTGGGGAGGATATAACAACCCTCCTGAATTTTTATGACACCCTAATATATTCTAAAATATCCCTATATGTCCTAAAATACACCCCGTATGCGAAAATGGACCCTGAATACCTTTATTTTTATAAAAAAATTAAATAAAACCAAGTTTTATGTGTCGCTCGCGGGCCGCGTAAGACCACACCTGGGTCTACGCGGGGCGTAACAACCCTACAATAAGGCCGAGTCCTGAGCCGACACGTGTCACAACCGTGTCAATGCTAGTTGTGATGACCAATCAGAGCTAAGGTCTACACCCTTACTACGCGGGCCGCGTAAGCCTTAGCCTAAGCTTACGCAGGGCGCGAGGAACTCGATTTCAGGCCCTATAAATTGCAACGAAGGCCTTCAGTCCCAAATCGTTCATCTCTCGACCTTCTCTCTCGAATTTCTTTATAGTAGGCATAATCTCGGGTATAATATCCCCCTAATTAATGAAGTTCTGCTCCGTTGTAAGTATCATAACCCCGGTTACGTATTAGATACGCTGCCCGATTGATCCAGGGTTCCGTAACGGCTGCTGAGGTTCTGCCCGAGTTAGTCGTTGGAATGCCGTCTCGGGGAGGGTATTACTAATGTAAATATTGGGTTATTATACTGACATATGTACATTTGTGTAATTAATAGATTACTACCAGGAAACCCTTAAGAGAAGTCTAAGACAGCAATGTGAGTAATCTTCTTTTTGTAAATTGTTTTTACAAAACCTTAAATATTTTACAATGCGATTAAGTAGTGATTGAGTCTTTGTAGTTCTTCAATTACTGCCGGTATGTTGGGGTTTTGTATACAAAATGTGGAACACGTTACCATTGGATAAAGAGTTAGCCAATGTATAATATGACCCACCAGTCAAGATTAACAATACTGAATGAGTAATTGTGTAGAAATAAACATTGTAATCGCTCTCAATACTGTTAAAGGATAAACTCTTCTTGATTAAACTGGGATTCACTCACCAGTATTTCCCACTGACAAAATGTTTTTAAACGCGTTTCAGGTAACAAAATGTGAAAGCCAACTAGAAGCCAGCTAGACAGCACTGAAGGCTTGGAAAAAGTGGCTATAAAAGTTACTTAAATAAAAGAAGATGTTTTATTCAATAAAATAGGGATTTTCCTTATGAAGAAAAATGTTTGTAATGAAAACTTGGGTTTTATCCCAATATGTTTAATATTATAAAAGTGTGGTATTTACTCTGATAAATATTTCCTAACTATGGTCCTGATGAAATTTTCGCTGCCAAATTGATAAACAAATGATACCACCAAAACCGTTGTCGTGGCCGCCCGTTCCCAGGACAGATAGGGGGCGGGGGTTGCGACAAAGTTAGGAGTTATATCCATATCTCGACGGAAATCTCCATTTCTATCTTATGGTAGGAACTACCACAGTTAGGAGTGAAGTTGTTAAGTTAGGGTTGAAACCTGCATCTTAATAACCCATTCCCCTCTCTAAACTGATTTTAAAAAGATCTCACCAAAGTCCCAACTATCCAATGACTCAGAACACGTAGTAACTGGAAGGATGAATGTCGTTAACCGTATTACGGTGAGAGCATAGTCTATTAGGCCAAAGAGTGTGCCCGAGCTTGTTGAGAATGGTTGAATCACTTTGGGTAGTCGATGTCTCAACACCCAAGACACTCTAATTGTTTTTAAGACCTACAAAAGTCGATTTTAGACATCATTGGAGTTATTTGTGTTTATCTATTTCAAATTGGAGATTTTACACGTTATCGATTTTCTCAATTTATCGCTCCCGCGTCGTAAGAAAAGTATGCACAACTCGCACAGCTCTCGCAATCTAAAACGCTAATTAATAGCCAACCAACTAAACACGCAACCCTCTTACGCGAATGTCCTCAAACGCTACGCTATTCACTTTCCTTGCTTACCTCGTACGCGCTACGCATATGTTGGAAGAAGGTGAATACGTGCAAAATATGTGTTAATGTGAATTATGTGCTTTATGTGAATACGTGATTATGTGCATACGTGCATATACGTGATTATGTGCCTATGTGATTATATGCTTATGTGATTACATTATTATGTGTCTTATGTGAATAATAATAATAATAATAATAATAATAATAATAATATAATATATGGTGTAGAACGCAAAACTCTTAAATAAAACCCAATATAATCGAATCTCATCTAATCCCTCATGTGCCATTTACAGAAGAACTCACAAATGGTTTCAATGGGATCACACACTCGCCGAACTGTCCAGCGAAACAATGCTGACAAACGCATCGCCTTTCTCATGGCCAAGGTGATCCCTCAAATTGTCAGCGAGATCCACGCTGCAAGCAGCAACTCTCATGTGGACTCTAAGAATGACCCACAAAAGACCCCGTTTAGCTTCAAGCAATTCAAGGCCAGCGGACCAATGACATTCACCGGAGAAGATGGTCCAAGCAAGATGTTCCAATGGTTTGACTCTATCGAGGTTACTTTCCAAAAAAACGGTTGCCCAGAGAATCTCCGCACTGTGAACACTACTGGGGTATTTCAGTCAAGGGCACTTGATTGGTGGACCGCTCAGCGCAACAGACGTGGAAACGACGCAGCTTATGGCCTTGATTGGGACGAACTGATAAAGCTCATGATTAAGGAGTTCTGTTCTCCTCATGAAGTTCAAAAGTTGGAGATTGAATTCTGAAACATCAAGCAGATTGGTGGTGATAACGCTGGTCTCACCGACCGGTTCAAGCAATTGAGCATCATCTGTTTAAGTCAAGTGGACACTCCTGTGAAAGCTATTAAGAAGTACATTCGTGCTCTTCCCGACTGTGTCGCAGACTTTGTTCAAGCAGCAAGGCAGACAACAATTGAGGAAACTTATCAGCTCGCGGCATAGATCAACGACAAATGAGTCTTGGCTGGAACTTTCAACCAAGTTACTGTCGTGTCAGGCACCAATAACGCGCTATCTCAAGCTTCTAAGTCTAATCGCTAGAATCGCAAGCGAAGAAACTCCAGCAAGAATTGTGCGGTTACTGCAGCACCGCTCAACGCTCAGCCATGTTAGCAAGTTTCTACTCCCAACACACCGCCTGCTAAGCGTGCATATACTGGAAACCGTCCTTTGTGTCCTACTTGCACCAATCATCATCCAGTTGAGGCTAATTGATGTTTCTGTGTCAACTGCAACATCTATGGGCATTTCAGAGCTAACTGCCGCATAAGCCCTTGTCAGCAAGCTCCTCAAGCTCTCCCAGCACCGCCAGCTCAGCCTCGCACTCAGGTCAACCCAGCACATCCAGCACAAGTTGCTAATGCACGTGCTTGCTACAATTGTGGCGATCACAACTACTTCACCAATGTCTGCCCGCAACGTGTAGTGAAACAAGAGCCACAACAGCAGCAACAGCAGCAGCTATAGTAACAGCAGCAGCAGCAGCAACAGCAACCACAAGCTGCCCGCGGAAGGAGTTTCAACATCAACCTCCGCCAGGCTCAGAATGACAACAATGTTGTTAATGGTACGTTCCTTGTCAATGGTATTTATGCTTCATGCTTATTTGATACTGGAGCCGATAACTGTTTTGTATTGTTTGAATTCGAAAAGCTTTTAAAATGTGAACGCGCCAAACTCCCAACGACACTCGACATTGAAATCGCCACCGGAAGAACCGTTACTGTTAGTTCCATCCTACGTGATTGTACTCTCGAACTGAACAATCACTTTTTCCTGATCAATCTCATACCTATGCAACTAGGTAGTTTTGACATCATAGTAGGCATGGATTTTCTTTGTAAGAATCGTGTCGAAGTTTTTTGTTTCGATAAGATGATTCGTTTCTCTCTCCTAAACGGTGATCAATTACATGTTTATGGCGAAGGACCTTCTAAGGAGTTGAAGCTTATGTCGTGTATCCAAGCAAACAAGTATTTACGCAAGGAATACACCGCTTACCTAGCCCATATTGTAGTGCTGGTGAATGAGAAGAAAACCGTGAAAGACGTCCCTGTTGTTTGTGATTTTCCTAATGTTTTTCCCGACGATTTACTTGGTTTACCTCCTACTCACGACATTGATTTTCGTATTGATTTAGTCCCAGGCGCTACACCTGTTGCAAAAGCTCCCTATCGCCTTGCACCATTCGAAATGCGCGAGCTATCTAGCCAACTTCAAGAGCTACTTGATAAAGGCTTTATACGCCCAAGCACACCACCATGGGGCTCACTCGTTCTTTTTGTGAAAAAGAAGGATGGATCGTTCCGAATGTGCATCGATTATAGGGAACTTAACAAGCTTACTATCAAGAACCGCTACCCGCTACCCCGAATCGACGATTTATTTGACCAACTTCAAGCTGCTACGTGTTTCGCGAAGATCGATTTACGCTCCGGCTATCACCAATTGCGTATACAAGTGAAAGACATCCCGAAAACCGCATTTCGTACCCGTTATGGCCATTATGAACTCGTGGTCATGCCTTTTGGTCTCACGAATGCACCAGCGGTCTTCATGGACTTGATGAACCGTGTGGGCAAACCCTTTTGGGATCGTTTCGTCATTGTGTTTATCGATGATATTCTTATCTACTCGAAGTCGAGAGCCGAACAAGCGCGACATCTTCGTTTAGTTCTCGAACTTCTTCAAGGAAACCGCCTCTACTCCAAGTTCTCCAAGTGTGAACCTTGGCTCGAGGAAGTTCAATTCCTTGGACACATCATTAGCAGTCAAGTAATTCAAGTCGATACCGTGAAAATAGAAGCTGTAAAGAGTTGGATTACGCCGAAGACTGCATCCGAAATCTGTTCGTTTCTTGGATTGGCGGGTTATTACCGTCGATTCATCGCCGACTTTTCTAAAATCGACGTACCTCTTACTGCCCTTACTCACAAAGACAAACCTTTTATTTGGGCTTCTGAAAAAGAAGACGCTTTTCAAACTCTCAAATGTATGTTTTGCAATGCCCCTATTCTCGCACTTCCCGATGGAAACAATGATTTTGTTGTTTATAGCGATGCCTCTAACCTAGGTCTCGGTTGTGTTCTTATGCAACGGGACAAGGTTATTGCGTATGCCTCACACCAACTCAAGGTCCACGAGAAGAACTACACTACCCATGATCTCGAGCTCGGTGCAGTTATTTTTGCGTTAAAGATATGGTGACACTACCTTTACGGTACAAAGTGTACGGTCTTCACCGACCATAAGAGCCTACAACACATTTTGAACCAGAAATAACTGAACATGCGTCAACACAGATGGGTTGAATTTCTCAACGAATTTGATTCTGAAATAAGCTATCATCCCATCAAGGCAAACTTCGTAGCCGATGCCCTCAGTTGACGAAGCTATATGCATAGTATTCGGAATGTTCAAACTCAAAACGATCTCAAAGCCTTAATTCGTGACGCGCAGCACGCATGCTTCATTGAGAATACCTTGAAAGAGGAAATGAAGTGTGGTGCCGAAACTATGTTGGTGAACAAACCGAATGGTATCTTTCACTTTCTCGTCCGTATTTGGATTCCTAGCCGCAATAATCTCTAGGACATATTGATGACTGAAGCTCACAAATCTCGATACTCCATTCACCCCGGTGCCGACAATATGTGTCAGGGCCTCCGTTCTAGGTATTGGCGGTCGGGCATGAAAAAGGATATCGCTCTGTATGTTTCTAAATGCCTAACTTGCTCGAAAGTTAAGGCCGAACATCAACGACCCTCTGGTTTACTCGAACAACCCGAAATCCCGATGTGTAAGTGGGAAAGTATAGCTATGGATTTTATTACAAAACAGCCCCGCACATCTTTTGGTCACGATAGCATTTGGGTTATCTTTGATCGTCTTACAAAATCCGCTCATTTCATTCCGATACGAGAAGACTTTAAGGTTGACCGATTAGCACGAATCTATACCGACGAAGTCATTTGTCGACACAGGATGCCTCCTAACATCATCTCTGACCGTGATGGTCATTTTACCTCACGTCTCTGGGAGACACACCAATCTGCTCTCGGTACGACTCTCAATCTCGTTACCACATTCCATCCCCAGACTGACGGTCAGACTGAGCGCACGATCCACACCCTCGAATACATGCTTCGTTCGTGCGTTATAGATTTTGGTGGTAATTGGGATTCACATTTACCCTTAGTAGAATTTTCATACAATAACAGTTATGTAGGATCTTGAGACGATCGAAACGAGTCTATCAGAAGAGTTCTCGGTCTAATCAGAGGCGGAATTCATTGATTAGACTTTGTAACAGCTTGATTCACACTTAATTGTCTTGTATATTGATTATAACACATTTACAGATCAGTAGACACGTCGGCAGCACTTCGGTACCGGAATCACGAACGTTACAAATGACTTAGCAACTTGGGAATTTATAGGTGTGGGTATTTCACACGAAACAGGCAACTGCTAATTCGTGCGAAATCAACTATTCACACATAAACCCTGTTTTTCTCGTACTACGTGCCCTGATCTAACAATTCTATTACAAGACTCGATACAAGACGAAGTCGACAGACGTATGCACCAACAGACTCCCCCTCGGATGTTGACGAAGTCTTCGGTGTCGAGTCTTTACAATCTTCAGTCTTGATCAGTCTTCGGGCTTCTAAATCTCAATCTATCTCTTAACATTCTCTTGATCAGATCTCTTGATTCCTTAAGCTCTTCATCATCAGACTCCCCCTTAAAGATTGCTTGGGATCGTAGTCTGGCTTTCACAGGTTCTAGAATCACAATCTGGCTCTCTCATAGCCATAACCTGCACATTCTCTACCTCAAAGTAAAGTTCACAAATTTAAAATTTGACAAATTTAAACTTTCTTCTTACCACTTGTATAATTAAATTCAACACATTATCTAGTAATAATATCACATTTCACAAATTCTCTTAACCACTTGTATATAACATATTCAAATTTGGTTTCAACTGAATGAACCATTTAATCATTTCAAAAACATTTTTCATTCCAAACAAACTTTCCCAACCCTGTTGTTCATCATGTTTAGCACTCAGAATTTTGAAAATCAGCTTTTCAACATCAGTTGTCAAAAATCTTTTTGAATTTTCAAAAATTTATGGTAAAACACACTGAAAATCTTTTTGGATTTTGTTATAGATGAAATTCAGTAAAGAAAAATTTACAGACAATATTTTTGTGAGTTTGTGTAAGAGGATCATATCAGTTTTTGAGACAAAACACTAACACCGTTAAGCTTTAAACATTTTAAGTTCTAAACGATTCACTTAGATTGTCAGTATACTGATCCACTTAAATTTTCACACAAAGTTCAATTGTTTCGAGATACGAGATTAATGTTTTAAAGACTTAAACTTATTCGCATGTCCCACCTCAGAATATACTCTCGTATCCAGATCCCAATATTCAGTCTTACAGGTGAGTATACCTAGATGATATCTGTAAAGGGTAAAATGTTAGGGCTATGAGAGCTCAGGCTATTGCTTCCGCAAAATCAGAGAGATGATGGCTTCGACTTTAGGTGTGTTCCCTTTAGAGAATATTTTCTTCAACAGCACATGATTAGCATTTTGCAATGTTTCATCATTTTTTATGCTGAGCGGGGTGCTATATTTCAAGCAAGCGAAAAGTATTATACGAGGACTAGGCCATTGCTTCCGCAAAATCAGAAGTCCCGGGATAATACCCCAGATATCACTAAGCATAAAGACCTAGTATCTCAGAAAGAGGGATCTTTCAAACAAGATTTCGGGGGTTACCCATATATCCGAGAGATGTTCCCCACGAGATAAGCAAGTTCGAAATTTAGGTTTATATCTCATCACAATCTACTAAATGTGCAAAACCTACTGGCACATCATCAGTGAGACCGTTTATCACATTTGACTTTCCAATTCTTTTGCATGCTGTGATAGTCCACTGATGTACTATCATTTCATCTTTTTCACAACAAAACTCATTTTGATTTTTATCATGTTTTTGACTTTTTCAAATTTTCTAATGTTTTTAGATTTTCCAAAATTTCTTACTCCCCCTAAAATTCAAAATCATTTAAAGGAAATTTGAAAACAAACTGTACAAGGTAAAGTGACAACCGATTTTCAAGCTTCAAAACGTCATTCACTAGGCATAAACAATCAGAACTCCCCCTTACAACAAACTATTTTTCCATTATGATTTCAAAACACTTAAGTTTGTTTTAATCAAAATGGTTTTTCCAGAAAATTAGTTTTGTTGAAACTCACAAACCATTTGTAGGTTAGGGGATCTGATCACATAGTTCTTCTTCTTTCATCTTAAAAAAAATTTAACAATTTTAGATTCAATCAACACTACTACTTGTAGGAAAGATAAATCAAGTACAACTTAATGTCCCTGATTAATCTTGAAAGTCGAAATATCACCGAAGTGAATTTCTCAAGAAAAATGCCGATACCTGCTCCACACTTACCAACCTGGGAGCTCCGGCAAGTCCACAACCTGTAGAATTTTAACAATTTTTAACAATTTCACAAAAACATTTTTTTAAGAATTATGTCGATTCATGCTCCACGATTACCCACTTGGGAGCTCCGGCAAGTCAGGATTTCAGTTTGAAAATGCTGTCACCCAAGCCTGACTAGCCTTGGGTGAATTTGAATCAATTCTATCCCAACCTCCTTTCGATTGATAAAAATATTTTGCACTTTTCACTTTCCCATCTACCATCTTTCCAAATATATGTTTAACTTTCCCATTGAAAGTCTTTTCAGCATCAAATTCTCCTTTACCAGGGAAGAATTGATCTGAAATTTCAATCTTTCCAATTTTTAACTTCAATTTTTCTTTTGACAATGGCGGAAAGTTTTCATCGTTCAACTCTGGAACGGAATTTTCATTCTTTTTCTCAACAGATGACTCCTCTCATTTTATGGAATCAGATTCATTGTCAGAACTACTCTTTGATTTAACAATCCATTTCTGTTTGTTCAAATCAACTTTTCTTTTGTAAAAACATTTTGAAACATCACCAGTTTCGAAAGTCGAATCTTTGAACATTTTGACTTTTTCAGTTGATTGTTTTGTTTTATTAACCCATGTTTATTTCATCTTTGGGTTAGAAGAAACTTCCTGTTTTGAATTGTTGGGCTTTGGACAGTTCCAAGCTATGTGTCCAACTTCTTGACATCTGTAACAGGTTCTTTGTTCAACCCTTTTCTCAGATTCGTTCATTATCTTCTTCTTTCTTTCAGCAAGAAACTCTCGGTTTGACTGTCTCCAGAATGGTTTCATCTGTTCTTCTTCAGAACTTCCTCCTGCAACAAATTTTGTTTTTAGTTTATAATTTTTCTCATTTTTATGATTTTCCCGGGGAATAAAACCTAATCCCTGCTTTTTGAAATTACCGTTATGGTTTGGTTTCTTTCGATAACCTAAACCATAACTGTAACCCTTTTTCTTGTTCAATCTTTGTTGAACTCTTGAAGTGTACTTTTTAGGTTTTTCATGAAGATTTAAATCTTTTATTTCAGAAATATTGATTTCTGTTAATTTGAAAACCTTGTTGTTCATTTCAGTTTTAACACTTCTTATTGGAAATTCCTCATCAGAATATAATTTGTCTGAATCATTCAAAGTATATGCTACTTTGATTGGTTCGTCATTCAAATTAGATTTTGATAACACGAATTCTTTATTGTAAACCCGTTTGACCGGTGAACTCGGACTCTTTTCTGATAAACTCAAACTTTCAGATAAACTCCTACTTTCAGATAAACTCGAACTTTCAATATTGTCTGGTAACTCATCAATGGTTTCAGACTTTAACTTTATGTTGAGATCCTTATTTAAACGTTCCTCATTTGGCTTTCTAGGAGAATAACTATTCCAAATCGGGGGCGGACACTTGTTATACATGACACTTTGTTTCTTACCAGTATCTGTATCTTCTATCTTTTTATCTTGAAACGCTTCAAGACCTGCAACAGTAGGATAAACTCGATCAATCAAATAATCACATGTTGTATAACTCAACAACAAACGTTTGATTCTTTCACTCTCAATCTTTTCAAGTTCCAAATCCTGCTTTAGCTTTGCACAGTCTTCAATATACTCATTGATGACTTTCTACTTTGTCATTAAAGTGGAACTCATCATTGTCATGGCAACATCAACTTCTGAATTTGTCATTTTCAGACGATCCACTGTTCTGTTCGGCACATCATATGATTCTTTTACATACTTCACATCAGACAACGAATTCTCTTTCAGCTCTTCCAGTTCACGAATCTTCTTGTCTTTCTCATCACAATGTTTGCAGGACTCCAAACATTTCAGACAAGGTTTAATGACCTCAACTATCTTGTCAACCTCGACAACCATCTCAACCTCAACAATTTTTTTCTACCTCGACGATTTTTTCGACTTCAACAATTTTCTCCACTACTTTCTCCACTATCTTTTCAACAATATTTGTTTCTTCATTTAATTCTAACTCTTTTTCCCACCCCTCAGCTTCGACCTTTTCTTTCGAATTTTCTTCAACTTCTGCTGCTTTTTTAGCTTCCAATTTCACCTTTTCTTCAGCAATTCTTTTTGTTTCCAACTCTCTCTTCAATCTGGCAGCCTTCTTCTCATTCAACATTTCAATTTTATCTGCAAAAAACAAATTAAAACTAAATGAGTCTAAACTTTTTCTTGCATTATTAATGTACTCTTCCTCGTCATCAGTATCATCATCCCTTTCTGATGATCTAAAGATCTTCGTTCTTTTGACTTCTTATTCTTCCAAGATTCTAGCAACAAGTCCTGAATTAGCCGAAATGTATTTGTCCCAACTAAATCCCTCTGCAACCTTTTCATCATCTTGATTTACAAGATATGCTTTCTTCTTTGAATCTTCAAGAGCACGGGACGATGACGGTTGTTGTTCAATTTGATGAAAAATTGATTTTTTATAATAATTGTTCTTTCCAGACTGATCTTGTCTTCCGTTTGCTTCTTTGTTTTTGCATTCACGCTTAAAATGACATTTTTCTCGACAACGGAAACACGTAACCTTTGATTTGTCAAACCCTATCGGAGATTTAGACAATTCACTAAACTCATCTCTACCAGTGATTGGTTGAAACTTTTCTGCCCTTCTAACAGCACCGGCTAAACACCATTTGACATCCATCAACTTAAGTTCCTCCGCATCAATTTGGTCATAATCCTCTTTGGTAAGCATCGAATTTCCAATTCTGCCAGCAATCAAACTTTCATATGATTCCAACATAGCAACGAGTGATACCATGTGTTGCTTAGCTATTTCCAGAGAAAGATTTTGACCATTTTGAATGTTCAAGGTGACATTGCATTGCAGATTTGTTGAATTCTGTCATTGAGGACTTGGTGTTGTATAATTTGGATCAAAGCTTGAATACGAAGATGAATGTCCATCACTTTGAATCACAGTACTACGCTTCGTTCCAGATGAACTATTAGCACTGAAACCAGTTTGAATCTTTGGACTCGGAGTAGCTTCAAATTTATTTTCTCTATAGTATAAACTGACATCTTGTTGAGCATTTGGATTATTCATTATTGCCGTTTTCTGGATATCCAACTCATGCTCTTCAATCTTCTGAATAAACTTTTCCAGATTCAATTTTTCAGATTTTCTCATGTGCTTTAAGATCAACAAATAAGTTCCCCATTTCTGCTGTGGTAATGCATCGGCTAGCTTATCAACCCATTCATCGTCATCTTTCTTTATATCCAATCTTCCCATTTCCAAAACCAAATGACAATATCTATCAATGGTTTTTTTGTTGTTTCACCTTCTAAGGCTACAAACATATCAAATGATTTCTTTAGTAAAGCCTTTTTTTTTCTTGATCATATCTGCACTTCTTTTAAACTTTTGAATCAATGCCGTCCAAATTGATCTAGCAGTACCCTCATGTTGGAGCAAAACAAAGATATCTTCTTTAACTGTTTGTTGAAGAATACTGATCATCATTTTTTCACTTGTATATTTCAATTTTTCAATCTCTGAATAGTCATTGAAAGCTTTTTCAATCCCACGTTCATTTTTCGGTTTCTCGTAATCTTTCTCTAATGAACACCATGCATCAAACTTATAAGCTTGCACCCAGTTTTCAAACCGATTTTGCCATCCTCTAAAATCTTCAATGTACATAAGCTTCGGCGGTTTTTTATAAGTTCTCGTCTCATTCTCACTGTAAAGAGTTTCAGCAGCTGTAACTGGAGCAACTGGTGTAGCAAACGCATTGTAGAATTCCTCTTCCATGATTCAGTAATAGATCAGTAGACACGTCGGCAGCACTTCGGTACCGGAATGAAGAACGTTACAAATAACTCAGCAACTTGGGTATTTATAGGTGTGGGTATTTCGCACAAAACAGGCAACTGCTATTTCGTGCGAAATCAACTATTCACACATAAACCATGTTTCTCTCGTACTACGTGCCCTGATATAACAATTCTATTACAAGACTCGATACAAGACGAAGTTGACAGACGTATGCACCAACAAGTTATCACGCAAGTATACAAATGGCACCCTTTGAGGCACTATACGGTAGAAAATGTCGATCGCCTATTATTTGGCACTAGATCGGAGACGCACAGATTACCAGTCCCGACTTAATACAAGAAACGACAGACAAGATTCTCCAAATAAGAGACAATCTCCTGAAAGCTCGGAGTCGTAAAAAAAGCTACGCCGATAAATGCCGCAAGCCCCTAGAATTCGAAGTTGGAGATCACGTCCTCTTAAAGCTTTCATCTTGGAAAGGGGTGATCCGATTCAGCGAGAAAGGGAAACTAGCACCACGTTACGTGGGTCCATTTAAGATTGGAAAGAATTGGTAAAGTGGCCTATCGACTCGAATTACCGGTTGAACTCAGCAACATACACCTGACTTTCCACGTCTCAAACCTTAAAAAGTATCTAGCTGAAGAAGATCTTCATGTACCCCTTGAAGACTTGTAAATAAACGAGATACGGCACTTCGTGGAAAAGCCAGTAGAAATCATGGGTCGAGAAACTAGAAACTACGACGTAGTCGCATTCCCATAATGAAGGTTAGATGGGAAGGCAAACGCGACGCCGAATTCACTCTGGAACTCGAAAGTGATATGAAAGCTAAATATCCACAACTCTTTGTTACGTCTACTACTTAATTTCGGGACGAAATTCCCTAAAGTAGGGGAGACTTTAACAACCCAACTTTCGGATTGTTCCTTCTTGTCGTTGTTTCTTTTCGTGAACACTTGTACTCTGAGATTCGATGATTTCAATGGGATTAACTATATTTTAAAACGCATTTTATATCACTTATTTATCGTACTTAAACGCTTATTTATATTCTTACTACTTAAACGCTCATCGCAACGCCACTCAATGCAAACTCAAAACGCGGATTTACTTATATTAATTGTGTTACTTGTGTGTTTAAATGTTAGATAGGTTATATGTGTTTGTTACTCGCTTAAAAAGTTAAAACGCTCGCTCACGCAACTCGATTTATCACGCTAAAACGCCACGCAACACGACACTTGACATCTCGCTAAAATACTTAAAGTAATCGACCTAACTAACGCACCAAACAAGCATCCTACGTGCGAAACGAAAGCTTTCTATATGAAACAGGCAGCTTCGTACAAAGCCACCAGCTTTGTACGAAGCTAACCTGCGCAACCCACTCTCTCTTTAAATACCAAGCTCACTCCTCTTATTCTAACTTGCTGCCATTTCACTCAAAACGCTCCCAACCTACTGTCTTCCGATTTTCCAAGTAAGATCTACTATTTTTACATGTTTCACAACGTTTTCCACTACGATTTTACACGAGTTTATCTCTGATTTTATCTAAACATCTCTTTTTACCAAAAACCTTCATCTTTTTCATCAAAACTTCTGATTTTACCACGGATTTACACTTAAACAAGTGCATTGGGCTAAGCTTTCGCTTCCCAAGATGTAGATATGAGAATCTCGCACTCACCAAGTGTTAGATCTAAAGAAAAAACAATTTAAAATTCGATTTTTAAACAAAAACGGACCAAAACCGACATATATTTCGTTCACTGAATAGTGGGACGAAGTGGTGTCGAAACCCTCTTGAAAACACATCCGTTTTAGGCGAAAACCCCATTCCGAACACTGAAAGACGCTGAAACAGTCGTTGGTATGAACCGGACTGGCTTCGTACGAAGCCACAACTCCCTTCGTACGAAGGCACTCTCTTCGTACACTCCCGCCCATGTTCCTACTTGTGACTAAAACGCTCAAAAGACCTCTCCGGCTCTAAGTTTAATCAATAGCTTAAGACTGGGTGGATGAACACTCGATTTCCCGAAGAAAGACATGAAGAACACGCGATTTGGACAACGGAAGCAACGCATGTGCGAAGCCACCACCTTCATACAAAGGCACTCCCTTCGTACGAAGCTTCTGTTTCCCACTTGACACTTCAACTGGACCATTTCAGCACTTAGAAGACAGATGCACTTATGTTCCCGCACGCAGGCTGATCCGGCACTCACTTCAATCAATTCCAGACCATGTTTAGCTATTAAACACGCACTGTGAGTATACTCGAACCCTTTTTTTCTTAACGCACTTTTGGGTGTTACATGCGTTCTCTATCAAAACACATCGCACACAACGCTTAAAACTCATTTTAAACGCTAACCAATCTCTCATGTTATACGTGATTCGATGAATGCTTGTATGCTATGTTTGCACAGTGATGACTTGCCATACTGCCCTTAGCAACGATAGTACTATAGTTTGGACTCAGCACCTGTTTATTCAGGGGTTGTTAAGGATAACATATTTATTTTACTTTACGTGCTCACTTCGGTGAACATGTATCACGCATATATACTCCACCTCGCAGTCATGTGGTTAGCTAGTATCATTGTTGATAGCTTACTTGATTCGCCTATCTACGTGTTACATGTTGGTTATGCGTAAACGCTTTTATTACTATACTTATGCTAAACTTGTGTACTCACCTTTACATTATTGTATTGACTTTATATTAACGTATGTGACAGGTTGATGGATTGTTTGCTGCAAATGGAAAGGAATGCTAGAAACTCACCTAATAAAAAATCTAAGTTGTCGGATTGGTTTTGTTTAAGAGAAATGAAATATGTTATGACTTTTGTTGAAATATTTGTTTGATAGTATGTGATATTGAACTTGTTAAATATTTTCACCAAATTAGTCGTTATGGATTCTCTTGAGCAATCTGATTCGTTTAGTGCCGCGCCCAGATGATTCCGCCGTCGGTTGGGGTGTGACAGGAATGTCTTAGATTGCATGCTAGCGAGTCATGTTTTGCAAACGATATTATGGAATTACATTAAGCTAGCTTTGCACAAGAACATCGAGCTGAGTTCATAACCCCCCCCCCCCCCTCACTTTTTACGGTTTTACATTTTTATAAATGTTTTTGGGGTTGAAAGACATGCAAGTTTTGCAAAAGTATACAAGGTTTTCGATGAACAAAAATTACATATTTCTAATCCATGCAACAAACAAGTTTTAACTAACACAAATGGTTTGTGAATTTCAATAAACTCAAATGGTTTACGAAAGATTTATGCAAAACATACCAGTTTTTACAAAAAACATAAGCGGTTTAAGAAATATGCATCAGCTATAGATTAGTGACAGGGTTGGTCCTAGTTACAACGCGACTGGGTGTCCTATATACAAATAAGGGGACTAGTTGGTCCTACATATGAACAATGGGACGGTGTGTCCTACATACAACCCACGAATCTTGTATGCACTTTAAGGCATTTATCTTAAGGACTGGATTCCTTCATACAACTCACAGGCTCATGCATGCATATTGTCATTGTCATATGTGCACATTGATGGTTACACAAGTTTCATAAACACAAAACTTTACAAACACAAAGTTTTGCAAACATAACGCTTTACACATACAAAGTTTCACAAATACAAAGTTTTCATATAAAATGCTGAAGAAAATGATTTTCATTTCGTTTTCTCAACAATATTTTAAAAACCGGTTATCCAAAACGATTTATATAAAATCTTTTTCAAACAAACTATAAACTCGCCAACTTGATGTTGATTTTTCCCATGTTTATTTCTCAGGTTACATTTTCAAAATTATGGCACGGTTGGAATAGGAGAACCATGGGGATTCGAGTACCTCGTAGGCGTTCACTTCCTAGAAGTCTTAGCATTAAATACTTCCGCTGTGTAATGAAGATATCAGTCAGATCACGCCAACTCTGATTTAAGCGGGTGTGACAAATTGCATGTTTAATATTTACATTAATATTTAGAATTAAAATGGTAAAACATATTACCTTTATTTCTTAAATTCAAAATGGTAAACCTTTTTTACTTAGTCAAGGTTTACTCACCAACTCCTGTATCTGACCAAAAAAATACTATTTTACACATGATACAGTTGTAGGGGATTGAAAGATAGACTAGATCAGGATCACGTAGGGGCTTTGCCTTAGTAATTAAAAATACAAGTTTAATGTATTTATTTGAATATTTTAACTTATATGAAAAGTGTGACATTTAATCGTGACATGTTTAATTATAAAATTTTAATAGTTCCATAAGCTTTGGGTAATCATCATGCCCCGTACCATTCTGCTGCGGGTTGGGGTGTGACAGATTAGTATCAGAGCCATTGGCTATAGGAAATTTGGATAGGTTATTAGACCCTTAGATATAAACTATAGCCTAATATTGTTTTATGTGCTTTATGTGCTAAATTATTGTCGTAGCTTATCTTATTAAATTTCATAAGTCTAAAAGTTTGTTAATGTCTCACAAATGCATGTGAGCAGTTTTAAATACTATATGCTCAATGTTATGTGCCTTGCATCATAATACGTGATTTATTTCTAGTTTATTGTTAATTATTTTTAATGTTACACTTACACACACCATACCATATAAACATTATGTTTTCAAATTACTCCATATTTTTATTCATACAAAGTCTAAGTCAATTCCATAAGGTGTCAATTATACTTGATGTTATTTTTATTTCATTTGATATTTCTAATTTCATTTAAGTTTTTCAATCTCGTTAAAGTGAGTTCTTGCGATGGACATGTAGTAACTCGAAGGGTTAAGTACCGGTAGTCGGGACGTCCTGTCTAGGATGGCAATCTCCCCATTGCACGAAATCTTGTTGAGTGCATCCTTAGTGATCTCTCTTATACTCACATAACAGTTTTCGTTGTTGATTGGTCATCGTTGATTATTTAACACCTTTTAGTTTAGAAGCCATAGTTGATGTGATTTTAAAATTTATCATTAGACCTTTTATAATGATCAATCTAGATTTATGTATATTGAACTTGATAAGTTCATTAACGTGTGAATGTACATGAGAATTTCGAAGGTCTTTGTTTCTGTTGTATTCAAATAGGTAAAGTGAACGGATATGGAAATTTTGAAGGTCGATGTATTAATTTGAGAGTTGCTCACGAATATAAGCCAACTATTTAAATTAATAATTTATTAATTCATCGATATAATAATATCTTGCTAAATTAATAAAATATACCAATCCCAACATTATTAATCTATAGAGGTTTTATTGTATTGTCAATACAATATGTTTGAGTAAAATGCACGGTTAGTCCTGTGGTTTGGTGAAATTTCACCTTTAGTCCCCAACTTTTTAGAATTACACTCTTAGTCCCTGTGGTTTGACAAGTTATTACTCAGATAGTCCCTAAAGCGGATGAAGGTTACTCGGATAGTCCCTGTGGTTTGATAAGTTGGTACTCGGATAGTCCCTATGGTTTGACAAGTTATAACTCGGATAGTCCTTGTTATTTCACACCCACTTAACTAGAAAAACTAACCTCCATCCGCTTTGGGGACTATCTGAGTAACAACTTGTCAAACCACAGGGACTAAGAGTGTAATTTTAAAAAGTTGGGAACTAAAGGTGAAATTTCACCAAACCAAAGGGACTATCCGTGCATTTTACTCCAATATTTTTATATAAAGTTTTATATAATTCTATAAATTCTTATATCTCTTATTGTTTTGGTTTGCATATAGTTTTCTCTTTTGCTGGGCTTGTGTCACCGCCTTTGGGCTTAATGGACCTTGGGCTTAATGAGTTTTGCTGAGCTAAAGGAGACTTAGATGTTAATGTGCTGTCATGGGCCTGTCTAGTGATTGGGCTTAACCCTTGACCTTTTGCCGGGTTAGTTATTATAAAAGGGGACATAGAGATCATAAATTATCTTATCTCTTTATCTCTTCTGATTTCACTTTCTCGCTCTAAAATCTTCGTTGAAGTTTCTAGGGTTCAGAGATAGGACAGATCTTCGTGTTGATGATCTGCATAGTTTGAGAGTTATATTTTTATGTTGATTCTTGTTGTTTTTAAGTCGATAATCTGTGTTGACTAATTCTTTATATATTTGGTATCAACCGGTGTGAATAAGAGTTTATTTCTTCTTGATACTCTGTTTTTTAACACTCCCAAATCGCCTTGGCCATCTCTAGGTTACCAACTTGCAAGAATGTAGAGTGTTGGATGGATTTCAAAAACAACGCAGTGGCAAAGTTGTTTTTATCAGCTTCAACCATACAAGGGTCTATATGTTGGTATCAATGTCACATGCTTCCCAGGTCCAAGGTTTCGGAGTAGAGGGATGATAACAAACATCCACATAATCACAGCACTTCTTGCACCAATACATGATTGAAAATAAACTTGAAAGAAACTGAACCAACTCGTAAAATACTAACAGAAACAAACTGCCCTTTTGATAAACTTTAAACTTGATAAATGAATTGTATTCTGTACATAACTGATTGTTTGAAGTCCTATTTATACATGATGAAGCGATGTGTTTGAAGGGTATGACTTCAGGGAATCGATGCGTTGGTTCCTGTATAACCGTTGTGTCAGTTATTCCCCACACACACATCGTTTCATATAATAGGCCCAAACTAAACAAACATAACCTGAATGGACTTTCTAGAATTTGACCCATGCATATTGTTGGCCAACGACCCAAATAGAAAATAAATGAAACATATTAAGTCTGACCCATTAACTAATAAATGTAAAAACATGCTGCTGCGTTTTTCTTTAGAATCCGGTTATGCTGATTATCGGTCTTCAGTTTCCCTCCTGATCAGTGCAGTCGGAGTTCGCCTTTCATGCTACTCGTCTTTCTTGTCGGTGACCTTGACTATGATCACCAAATCAGGTTTATCTTCGCTTTCGATCACCTTGATTTCTTCATCATCTTTTGCACCACTTGAACCCGCTTCATACTTGTTGCTTCCACTTTTCTCGTGCTTGATCTTCATAACTTTCAAGTACCATTCCACTAATTCAATGTATCGAACATATGCAACCTTTGCTTCAAAATCATCATCACAGTCGAGACCGCATTGAATTGTTATCTTATCCCATGCATTATCTTGTACTACTTTCTTGAAACATCCATGCTCTTTAACAACCTTGTAAAGTGTAACCAAATCAATGGGTTTTTCGTTTAGAAGTGTCGGTGGCATTTCTCTTTCTTTGCATATACCAAGAAAACATGGTGTGAACCAATTTGTTACTTCTTCCATGCTAGCCTCATAGAAAAATTCATGCCCTACCAAATCCTCACGCAATATGATCAAATCGAGCACATCCAGGAAACTTTCGATTATGACATCATTCTCTCTCACATCTTCCTCATCTTGTGCAATCATCGCCGCCCTCTTTCGTATCACTTCTCGAGATTCTTGTGGATTCTCTTCTATACCATCCATGTAAGTCATCAAACCTAACTTTGCCCTTTTAGAATATTCAACCTTATCTTTCTTCGCGCCCGAATTGCCTTCTCCAAACCTTTCTTTATTTTCCTGCATCTCAATTTCAAATTCTTTTTTCATAAAAATCTTCGACGTATTCATGAAACTTTTCTTTCTCGTTGAGGTATCCATTTTCAACATCTAAGTTCTCGTAGAAGTTATCTAAGTAATCTTGTTCTAAATCCACATCGGATTTATTTTTGAATAC
Source organism: Helianthus tuberosus (assembly GCA_030545235.1). Lineage (NCBI taxonomy): Eukaryota > Viridiplantae > Streptophyta > Magnoliopsida > Asterales > Asteraceae > Helianthus > Helianthus tuberosus. The sequence goes on from JARYGA010055097.1 coordinate 27,808, forward strand.
ATCAAAACCTTTCGCCCTATCACCAAACATCCTTTTCAAAGTACACGTGTCACCCGAAGTAACCACTTCAATCCCTTGGTATAGCAATTGTTCTAGACTAAGAACATTGTGCTTCATTTTTGGCACATAATTCACACAAGGGATTTTCTTATTCTTTCCACCAACCAGAACTTTAACTTAGCCGATGCCATGTATGAACGAGAGCTCCTTCTGTTTCTCGTTAGTTATAACCCCAAAGTGTTTTTTGAACACTTTAAACAAATTTTGGTTGCCCTTCATGTGTGTTTTCAAAGTCAACTACCCATATTGTTTCCCATTCCCCTTCGCAAGTATCCTTTACTAAATAATCACCGTCTGCCGGTAAAGGACTAAGATTGATATACTTACTCGGGCAAATGGATGCAACATGACCGAATTGCTTACACATGAAACACTGGATCCCTGCTTTCCTTGGCCTTCCCACTGGTCCAGTACTTTTCAAACTTACTTTCTTGAAGAAATCTTTCGGAATCATCTTCTTGGGGAACTTGTTAATTGGCGACTTCGAAGAACGAGTGGATGGCTTCCCTTGCACGTACTTGCTCTTCCTTCCGCTGCCCTGGCCGCACTTTCCCTTGTTCTTTCCGGTATCGCGTGAATCGGCACCAACCGATTTAGTCTTGTTCACCCTCAGACAATCTCCGAACCCATCCTCCTTCTTCTCCTTGATCTTGGTAGAACCTTCAGCTCCGATACCAAATGTTGGTATTAGTGTCATAGGCTTCCCAGGTCCAAGATTTCGGAGTAGAGGGATGATAACAAATATCCACATAATCAAAAAACTTCTCACACCAATACATGATGGAAAAAAACTTGAAAGAAATTGAACGAACTCGTAAAATACTAACCGAAACAAACTGCACTTTTGATAAACTTCAAAGTTGATAACTGAATTGTATTGTGTACATAACTAATTGTTTGAAGACCTGTTTATACATGATGAAGCGATATGTTTGAAGGGGTACGACTTCAGGGAATTGATGTGTCGATTCCTGTATAACCGTTGTGTCAGTTATTCCCTCACACACACACATCGTTTCATATAATAGGCCCAAACTAAACAAACATAACCCTAATGGACTTTCTAGAATTCGACCCATACATATTGTTGGCCAACGGCCCAAACAGAAAATAAATAAAACATATTATGTCTGACCCATTAACTAATAAATGTACAAACATGCTGCTGCATTTTTCTTCGAACTCCGGTTGTGCTGATTATCGGTCTTCACAATGGTTTCCCAAACCTTGTGCACGTTCAAGATCACCTTCATGCGCATAGCCCATAGTGTGTAATTGGTAGAGATTAGCAAGGGACATTAATGCTCATTTAGGTTCCCATTCCAACTCGGTTTCAGAGTTTTCTTATCGCCCATGTTTTTCGGGTTCTTTTTGGTACATAACCAGTGTAGATGGGTCTTGATCCAGCCCTATCAAACTCTAGCCGTGATACTTACTCGATCGCAACCCACTATCAACCGCGCTACCTGGATTTCAGTTTGGCTTTGATACCAATTCAAGAACAAATTGATAATCAAAAACAAAAACACAAACACAGTTTCAATGAACTATCGTATTTATATTCAAGAAACTACTCAAAACTTAGATACAATAATCCTTCATACACAAAGCCTAGTCATGATAATGTATTTATAAGGGTAACCCGACTTGATTAACAAGAAACATATTTAACTCTAATTGCACACCTCATGAACTCAATAACAGAATAATAAGTATCGTGGGCCGGCCCTGTTACTCGCGGACTTGCGAGTGGGCCTGTTTTCTTTTATTGGCAATGACCAACAACTCAACAGCTGTAACCTGTTAGCTTTTGCATGTGGCCCCAAGAGAAAGATGCACCACTCATAATTGTTATTGGAGCTTAAAGTAATCATTTCCAGTTGTTACCTATTAATTCTTATGTATGTGTAGAGACTATATTTACTTTATTGTTCTTGAACGACATGAAGATTAGCTTATGAACTTCAGTTTGCAAATAAATTGTTATATTATTTGTGATTTCATAAAATGTGGGTATTTAAATTCAAGCCAGCAATATTGATTAGAAGGATCCATCATCTACAGTAACCTTGAGGTATTGTTCATCCTATTCTATAATCTAAGTAGAAAGGCCAATATCCAATCATGATCTCTGTAATAGCAATCAACGATGAAGAGAAGTTGCATTCATTAGCAAAAGAACGCGCACTTCGTCGTTTTTCTATTATAGAGATTCAGTTAGCTGCTACTCAAAACTTTGATAATAATTTGGTAATAGGAAAAGGAGGTTTTGGGAAGGTATACAAGGGTCACATCTATGGTACTAAAGATACTACTGGACGTATTGTTGCCATTAAACGGTTGGATTCATGTTCTATGCAAGGGGCAGCTGAGTTCATGACTGAAATTGATATGCTAACCAAGTTGTGCCACTGTAACCTGGTGTCCTTAATTGGTTATTGTTATGATAACAACCAGATGATACTTATATATGAGTACATCCCCAACGGGACCATTGAGCATCATTTGCACGAAGCTGATACTCCTTTATCTTGGATGGATCGACTTAGGATAAGCATAGGTGCAGCACAGGGATTACAGTACCTTCATACTGGTGTGGGTACCCAACAGTGTGGGATTACAGCACAGGGAATCATACATCGAGATGTGAAAAGCTCTAATATTCTAATAGATGAAAATTGGGCAGCAAAGATCACAGATTTTGGGTTGTCAAAAATTATAGATGAACCATCTTCTGGGGTGATTACCAACCTTAAAGGCACATTTGGGTATCTAGACCCAGAGTACTGTAGCACTGGGAAGTTGACTAAGGAATCAGATGTTTATTCCTTTGGGGTTGTTTTGTTTGAATTGCTATCTGGGAGGCGTGCAGTCGATAGTTTGTTTGTAGAGGAAGGGATTAATTTGGCAGGCTGGGCGAAAAACTGTATCAAGGAACGACGAATAGAGCAGGTTGTTAGTTCTCATATTAGAGAACAAATTTCTCCCAAGTGTTTGAAGGAGTTTGTCAAGATTGCAGATCGTTGTTCAATAAGCTCTAGAAAAGATCGCCCCACAATGGCAGATGTTGTGGTTGCTCTTCAGCAATCAATGGATTTACAGGAAAAATATGATAGTTCTCCTCGGACTTCAGGTTCAACGGGGTTCACCCATAAAATGCAGCATCTACTTTTTGGGTCTAGACCTAACCCTGGTACAGCCAAACTCCTTTATAAGTGCTGTGTAATATATTTTATGTGTTTAATTGCATACAATATTGTACATCAATGGTATATAGATAGTCCATTTAACAAGTATAGGAAATTAAATAGAAAATTGCCATGAGTGATAGACCCATTTATCTTACAAATAACCATTTCTATAAGTATATTGATGACAAATTATCATTTATGTAAGTGGCATTTTCAAATTCTTAAAAGACTAGCTTGCAATCATTAAGATTGAGAAGTCCCCTAGTAAATATTGTTTACCTGTTTGTAACAATCGTTTGCAAGTACATACTGCTGGCCGGAAATTTCGAAGAGAACAAGAAGGAGTATATCAAAAAAGAAGAGAAATATCAATCAAAGATCAAGATTATCCATGAGTTTAATTTTTTTTTTCTAGATTATAGATTTATTTGAAGTTAGAATTTATGTTTATTGGTTTGTTTGATTGGTTTACTAACTTTAGTATTAGACCACAGGGAGTTATAGTTATCTCACCCTGCCGCCACATAGACCATGTGGGCTTTGCCCTCCACATCAAAGAAGGCAAAGGGTGGTCAAGGACAGTGGCAAAACCACAAAAATCAAGCTGGCAAAGAAATAAATGGGGGCAACGCCGGTGGAGATCTTGACATCAAAATGGGCAACACCCTCTCCAAACTTAAGGTGGGGTGGTGTTGGGTCGTGCATGGGCGCCCACCTCCCCTTCTCAATGCCTCACTCAGTGTAGTCTTACAGTAGGATTGGGATATTTGGTTTAGTATATAGGTCTAGCTGAATTGTTTGTGGACTAATTTTAACGTTATTTTACTAATTTCGTGAAAATAACGTTAAAAGAGGGGGACGGTTAATCATGCATCATGTGGTGGCGTTGATAGCCAAAAGACAAGGGGGTGCATGCACTAATCGGCGTTTGTCTCAATTGTTGAGTGTTATGTGCCTTATGTCCAAGGCTTGATGCAACACCACAATCGAGCCGGGGGTCTCATTGGAAGCAGCCTCTCTATTCCTACGGGGTAGAGGTAAGGCTGTCTACATCTCACCCTCCTCAGACCCTACCTTAGCTTTGCTATTGGTGGGATATACTGAGTATGATGATGATGATGATGAATTGTTTGTGGAGGCGAATTTTGCTATCAAAGAAAAGAGTTTGAGATTGACTTCAAACTCAGATCATTTTGGTGGGCTCGGCTATTTCCATCACATACATCAATTGTTGGAGTCAATTCAACATTTTTGGTGGGCTCCGCTGCTCAACATTTTAGAGTATTACATTTTAGAGTTTCAAAGTACCAGGATGGTTTCTACATACCTTCTTAATTAGTTGAGGGGTCATTTCTGTACAATTTGGTTTTAAGTGTGGTTTGCTGTATAAAATCTTTGTTAGTTTGTTAATGTTACTCAGTAGTATTTAGGACTCGTGCTTTACGGCTAGGGGCTTTTGGTTTACCTTTTAATAAGTCTCTTAATGGTTTAGAGTTTTTACTGGTTCAGCACTTAGTGGTTCAGACTGTTTGTTTCACAAGCAGATTTCTGAATGGTTCAGATATTTGCCTCTGAATGGTTAAGCATTATACAGAATCTGAATGGTTAAGACCTCTATTCTGAATTGGTCAGACATTTGCCTCTGAACGGTTAAGCATTATACAGGCTCTTAATGGTTCAGAAATCTTACTAGTTCAGCACTTAATCATTCATAACTCTTACTGGTTCAGCAATTAAACATTCAGATGTTGCCAAATAGCCCCTTAGACTGTTAAGACCAAACAAAAAGTAACGTAAAGTTGTTGAACCACGTACGCACATTGCGACGTGTTAACTTACAAAAGTTAGACCGAAACGTAAAACGTAGAAAATAATAACTAAGTCAACTTAGGACTAGCGCATTGCAATGGGCCGTTAAAAAAGATAATAACGTAAAAACATTGAACAACACAAAATGTAAAATAAAAAATTTGTAAAAAGATGAAAAGTATATTGGATCAAAAATGAAAGTGGAAAAGTATTGATATAAAAAAAAATGTTTTGTGACAAAATTGTAAAATACAGAAACTATAGGTTTTGAAAAGTTTAAAAAATGAATAGTAACTATAACTCACAATCAAAATTTTGTAATTAGTTATATATATATATATATATATATATATATATATATATATATATATATATAGGGAGCCGCTAGAATGAGAACCACCACGAGTTATGAGAACCACGAGAACCGCGCCCCGCGGGTGGCCGTCGGCGACGAAATTTTTTTTACACCTAGATCCGTATATTTTAGTGGGGGGTTTAAATTTTCGGTTCAAACGGCGCGCCCGAGGGGGTATTTTTTTACGCCCAAAGTTTGGTAAAAAAAAAAAGAAAAATTAAAAAAACCCAAACTTTGGGCGTAAAAAACTACCCCCTCGGGCGCGCCGTTTGAACCGAAAATTTAAACCCCCCACTAAAATATACGGATCTAGGTGTAAAAAAAATTTCGTCGCCGACGGCCACCCGCGGTGCGCGGTTCTCGTGGTTCTCATAACTCGTGGTGGTTCTCATTCTAGCGATCCCCTATATATATATATATATATATATATATATATATATATATATATATATATATATATTAAATAAATAAATTGTATTAATTCCTCACTACATTCCAGCAATAGTCTCACGTTTTTTTGGTCGTATACATATTGAATATGATTGATTTTCTTGTTTTTTTGTAGGTTACAAAGGTGATCATCCCTACTCTAGTACTCCCAGTGAAAACCATTCTCATTTCTAACAGTTTATTCAAAAACTTTTAATAATAAACTAAATCTTTTTGCATTTCGGTTGATTAATTATATAACTATCTGTTTTGCAGTGTCTCCTCCAAAACTATATAGGATTGGATCGGTTCATTAGACCATGAACCAAGTGGAAAGAGCCACCCAAAATTTTTCACCATCATTAGCGCTTGGTGAAGGTAGTTTTGGAACCGTGTACAAAGCTCAACTACCAAATGGTGAACTTGTTGCCATAAAACGATCAAGAAAGTTACAAAAGGTAATGTGAGTAATTTCAATATCTCATAATTAGACGTCGCAGTCATGATAAAGTTACAACATCAATTTGGGAGGCAGTGGCGGATCTAGGATTCACGCCAAGCAGGAACGCTTTATAAGAAAAGCGGTAACGAAATCGAAAAAACGTCAAATTTTTCCTAAATTTACACTAAAAACGTCAAATTTTTCCCCGCCAAGCAGTAGCGGGCGCTCCCCCTTGTGTCCACATAGGTCCGCCCCTGTTGGGAGGTTCGGTTGATCTCAATGAGTAAAATAATAATTAAATGTATTTAATTATTATTTTGAAGTTTGTTTTCTCTTTTTTTTAACGGAAACTAACGGTGTGTCAATCACCGTGATACCGGGCGCGGTGGCCAAGGTCGACTACTCGACCGTCGCCAGCCCCATGGTTTTCCCTCAAATGTGCAGAAATCCGACCTCCACCTGCCCAAGGGCACGATAGTGGAATAATCGGTAAAAACCTCGCCTTTCATCCAAGACGAACCGGCGCCACCTGGATGCCACAAAAAATAATGGGGAGAGTGATAGTCGAACCTGGGTTATAAGGAACACCAAGTCTTTCTCCAACCATTCCACCACTACCTCATTGACATTTGGTTTGTTTTCTAACCGTCTAGGATAAGTATCACTAGGTTTAGGAGTCGTAGGATTAGATTATTTTAAGTATTTAATTATTTATAGTCCCTGATTCTTGTATTTTTATTAATTCACATTATTAAGAAATAATTTGTGAACTGATTACTCTGATAATATTATTATTATTAGTTATCTAGTTTAGTTACACAAGGGCTAATTAGTTAAAACTTTAGGTTTATCATTTAATTAGTTTAAATTAATGTTTATTCAAATTTTAGACATTTGAGTTATGGTAGAATTTGGTGACGCACATAGAGGTAGTGTATATCTGACTTTCTCTGTTCGTAAGTATTGGAATTCAATAATAAAAAAAGAAGTTTGGGTTTCCTTGGAAACCCGGGTTCGATCCCCACCTGTTGTATTTGGGGGTAAATGACCCCAACCTTGGTTGTGGGGTCATGGCAATGATGGATAAGAGCCTTGAGTGCGTAATAGCCCGGGTTCGAGTCTTGAGCCGCACACGAGTTTTCTATTACAGTGCGGTTACTCCGGCTCTTGAGTGCGGAGGCTGCAACGGCAGTCAAGTGGCTGTCGGCTGGAAATTTTCTCGTGGAGCGCCTATGGTAAACCTCGGATGCCTCGCCCGAGGGGGACTAGGGACCCATGCAATGTGGGTGTGATCCTCTCGACTGTTGGAGTCAATCGCCGTTCAAAAAAAAAAAGAAGTTTGTCTTTTAACTTTATCTTGGTGCCATTTGATCGAACATCAAGTTTTTTTAACCTTGATTATTAAGCAAGAGTTTTAATTGTGTTTGTGTACTTGATTCGCTTGTTTAAGATAAAAATTACAACATCAATTTGGGAGGTTCGGTTGATCTCAAAGAGGTGTTTTAAAGGAGATTTAAAGTTAAAGGACTAAACGAATAAAATAATAATTAAATGTATTTAATTATTATTAATTTAATTATTATTTTGAATTATCTTTAGTATCAAATTTAGTTTGTATTCTAACTGTTCAATATATACGTATCACCATGGTTGTAAAACAAGGTCTTCAAGGCCGAGTACTCCCTGAGTAGTCGCTACAAGGTAGGCTGCCGAGTCGACTTTCTTTAACTCCGCCTAATTACTTGGAATCAATCAAATGCGGTCAACATCGGGCAAAATCGGATCTAGTCGGTCAATTCGGGCCGAGTTTAACCTAAAATAAAATAAAACATAATTTTTATGCCTATCATATTAAAGAATGAATATCAGTTTCACGTATTTTGTTATAAATATTATTAAATTTATGTTATTTGACATACATTTAATTTCCGAAAACTATTTTTTTGTAATTTGACATGTCCGAGTACTCCCCGTTTACTTTCCGCCTAGGCTATGTTATTTGACATACATTTAATTTCCAAAAACTAAGTTCTTTATAATTTGACATGTCCGAGTACTCCCCGTGTCCTTTCCGCCTAGGCTGAGTACTCTCAACTCCCTTGTCGACAAACTAGGGAGCGCCTAGCGACTTTTGCAACCATGCGTATCACTAGGATTAAAGT
>JARYGA010055098.1:0-44201 GCA_030545235.1 Helianthus tuberosus
TTCATCATCCCTGCTAAGTGGAAGATCAAGGAGATCCTGCAAATCTTCAAGACTCAGGCCAAGAGCTTGTTCCCTTGATATTTTCTCCACTTCTCCACCAGACCTGAGCAAAGTCAATACGCAGGTCTGTTTGTCAGTTTCCCACTTTTGTATTTTTGAGCCTAGTGGGTTTCTTGGGAGATGTTTATTTGCAGAGGTATTTGGTGAGGCTGGCCTATTCATAACTGGCTGAGCAGCACTTGCAGATTGTTCCAATTCAAGATCTTCTTTTATCATTAGTTTCATGCCTGCTTTTACAATAGCATCACCAACTATTAGATCTTGAATTGTTTCAGTACTCGACTGGTTTTGGCTCCTTCTTTTGTAGATGGCAGCACCAACTGGAGCAGTGGTTCTTTTAGCTTGCAACTTTGGTGGTCTTTTTGAAACCTCTGCTTTAGAGTAGTCAGGCTTTTGTGGAACTTTTGGATCTTTCTTTCTAAGTTCCTCTAACTTCTTGTAGGTAGCCCTGACCCTATCTTCTCCCCACTTTGACACAGAATTCTTCGACCCATAATCAGCTGCTATCAGCTCCTCTTTCATTCTCTTCAACATTAATGCCTTCTCAGCTTCAAATTTTTGAATTTTTCAGGGGGAGACTGCTTGACCTTATTTTTGATCATTTCTTGAATCCTGGCTGCTTCTTTTTCAAGCTCAGGAATGGTCCAGTTTTTGTACATGTATTTCTCCCCCTTGTATTTCTTGTAGGTCATGATATTCTCAATGTAGTCTTTTCTCAAGGACTCATCTGCCCTTTCTGAAATTTGCTGACATACATTTTTAGCAAATTGCTCCATAGCATTGACCTGTGAGAGTAAGAACTGATAGTTTTGCTGAAATTCTCTATCAGATTTCCCTTTTCTGTTTTTTATTGCAATATCCTCTGCTTGCTTGGCCTTGAGTTTCAAGTATTCTTCAATATTGTTAGGCCTGGGATATCCTGCAACTGATGGCAAACTCCTTTTAACTGGGTCATCCTCATAGTAGAAGGATTTGATTTCTTCCCTGACTGCAATGACTTCCAGAGGAAATGAGACACCAGCAGGAGGTAATGGCTTTAAAATTTGAGCTGAAGAGAGAGGTATGGGTTTAGGAATTGTGACAAGTGACAGAGATTTTGAGGATTTTGGTGGTGGTGAAGGTGAATCATCATCTGATATGTAAATCCTTCTCCTTTTTGTTTTAGAAGAGGCAGATGATGTTTTGGGTGGATCAGTGGTGGTAGATTGTATGGCAGTGGTTTGTGTTTGACTAACAGCAGTTGAGACAAGTGGTGTCTCAACCACTGTTGTCTTTACAACAGATGTTATAACACCTGTTGTCTTCTGCTTTTTGTCAACAGGTGAAAGTGGTGGTGAGATTGTTTTTGGTGGTGACAGTGGTGGTGGTAAAGTAGTGGTTGTGGTGTGTGTTGAAGTGGTGTGTGTTGAAGTGAGAGCAGATGTTGAAACCACTGACGTACCAGCAGTAGTTAATACAACAGGAGTTACAACAGCTGTTTGGGTGGAGGTTTGATGCAGATGGCTTTTGGATGGTGGTTTTGGAGGCTTTGGAAATCTGGATGGGATGGACTTAGGTTTCCTTTTTGTCTTAGGATTTTTAGTATCCTTTGATCCAGAACAACCTTGCTCATACAGTTCCATGAAAGCTCTTTTCTCCTCATTCCATCTTGAGATATCCTTTGCCATTCTATCTCTTTTAACACTTGCTACTCCTTCATCAAGTGCTTCTTGAGTAGCATCAACCTTTTTACTACCATCTGGCAATGGAATTTTTCTGGTCATAGCATCATTCTCAGGTTCAATGTACAGACCATTATCTATTCCTTTCTTCTTCCACTCCTGAATTTTCTCCCCCTTTTTGGCATTATCTTCTGGGAGTTGATCAATGAAAAGTACTGTTGGAGGAGCAGTGCCAGTGGTGTGCAGGATCTGAGTTTTGAGCGCCTTTAGATCAGCCTGAGTGTTCTTGAACCTTGACTCCATTACATTTCTCAGCTGTTGAACATGTTTTTCATGTTGCTGATCTGCTATTTGTGCTTGTTGATGGAGAAAAGGTTGAAATAGATTCCATAGCTCATTTGTAGCAAAATCTTGTGGTGGAGCAGGTGCTTGAGGTGGAACAACAGTGGATTGCATCTTTTGTATTGTCAACACCTGCTGTAGCATGTTTTTAAGATCTGCAACAGATGTATCCAATTTTTCAACACGTTCCGTCAAATCCTTATATTTTAAATCATCACCCAGTTTAATGGGATCATCTGATTTCCCACTAGCAGTGGTTTTATCAGTGGTTGAGGTAGGGAGTGTACTCCAAACACTAAACACTGATGCCCCTTTTTCTTGGTACTGGGGTCTTCTTCCTTCAACACTTGACAACCTTTTGATGTTGCCAGTAGGATAAATAAATCCACTGGTGGTTGGCAGAGGTGCTATGTAAGGAATTGCCTCCAAGGAAGTCTTATTAATGTAACCACTGTCCAACTGTAAACCAATGGGTTCAACAGTTGTAGTGGCTGCTTCACTTGGACTACAACCAAGAGTTACTTGTAACTCAAGGGGTCTAACCTCCACAGGTTGTGTTGGTGGGTTAGCAATGATTGATACATCAGACCCAGTCAGTTGTTGAGGTATATTCTCATTGATAGGTGATTGAGAAGGACTGGTGAGTGCCTGGTTCAAATCAATTGCATCCAACAGCAGTTTAGTTGGTGGGGGAATTGTGGATGTGATGTTTGGTGAAGAAAGAGGATTTGCTCCGGGCATTGAGCTGTGGATGATGAAACCAAGTGGTTTCAGAGCATCATGATGTGGTGGCCCTATGTGTACAACCTGTTCTTTTTGTGAAGAAGCAGGAGGAGTTGTGGGTATAGGTTGAGATATTTGTACCAATTGCTGTGAGGAAGTAGCAGCAGTGGTTTCTTGTGACATTTGTGCTGTCACAAGCAGTAGCTCTGGTATCTCATCCTCCAGAGTTGCCTTTTTGATGGGTTTTGGGGGGTTTTTGAGTTTTTCTTTTTGGCTTTTTGGTGATTTTAGTTGTGGGTTTCAAAGCAGTTGTGTTGCTGCTTTGATCACCTTGAGCAGTGGGCTCAGCAGCAGATACCCGAGGAGCAGTTGTAACTGCTAAATTCTGCTCAGGCACCTCTGCTTGTGTTTTGCAAGGTGTTAACATTCTTGAAAAAGTTTCAGTTGTTAAACTATTTATTTGAGTATAATCACCTTGGTTTATTTCAGCTAAATCATCCTTACTGAATTTCTTTTCAAAATAGTAACTTAAAAACCTTGGAAACAGTAAGAATGATTTTGTTTCAACATTATTAACCAAATCTTTAAAAATTTCCCTGGAATAGTTAAAATTTTCTTTTTCAAGAATTGCATATCCCAGATTTTGAATCTTTAAAGGAATTTCATTGAAATAAGTGGTTTTGTTTGAAACACATAGTAGGAGGGTATGAAATAAAAATCGGGTTGCAGAAGGAAAATAACCTTTTTGTAAAGTAAGTTTCTTCATCATTGTGGCTTCATACCCTCTCTTAATGAAGTCAGTTTGTAACTCGTTTTTAGTGAAAGAAATTTTACCTTCCTGATCACCGAGTTGAAAGACCTCTAAAATGGATTGTGGCGTGATTTGGACAGCTTTACCCTTTATAGAAGAGTGTATGGTGGTTGCAGTGTCTCCTTGTTTTTCAAGGGTTGCATTCTTCCAGAACTCTCTTTGGGTCACCAAATAGATTGGTGCATCGGCGGTGAACAAAGTTTTGTACTTTGATTTTGCCATGGTGTCAATGATGGAATCGAAAACTTTGGTGGTTCCTGGTTTTGTGAGAAGACCCAGGAGATTGTGAGATGGTTTATATGGGATTTCAGTGGAGATTGCCTTTTGAGAGGCTGTTTTCGATGATGATTTGGAAGTGGGTTTAGCAGATGGCTTCGATTTTGTCATTTTTGAGGAGAATGATCGAAGAAATTTATGAAAGATGAGATGAAAAACTGTTTTGAGAAGAGAACTTTTAAGAATTCAATTCGACAGTAAAACTCTGTTTTGGTGGTGAGTGGGGATTTTTATAGGGAAAAAAGTGAATGCTGACGTGGCAGCCGTTACAAAAGGTCTGACCACTATGTACTGCCCACGTGACAACCCCTAGTGAAAGTGACAGACAGTACTTTTATGAAAGTGACTGATGAAGGCAGTGGTAGTAAAGCAGTGGATGATTTTCACTATCAGTGGATAGCATATCAGTGATAAGACACTGCTTTTGAACAACAGAGTTTATCAAAGGAATGAGAGAACAGGGGTTGACTTTCAGCAGTGGACAGACTATTGAAGTAGAGCAGACTTTTGAACAATCAGTGGTTATGGCAGACTTTTAAGGATTTTAATGAAAATTTCATTGTTAGCTATTTTTAAGGGTGGACTTTTGATTTTCTGAAAACATTTTGTTGCTTTTATTCATAGAAAAACAAGATGTTTCTTGTTATTCCATGTTCAGCATCCCTATCCTAGAGACCAAACTTTCAAAAGTGGCTGTATCAAGTGCTTTTGTGAGCACATCTGCCAGCTGGTCTTTAGTTGGGACATGATGCAGAGAAATCAAACCTTTTTCATAGCAATCCCTCACAAAGTGATGTCTGATGTCGATGTGTTTGGTGGTAGAGTGAGAAATTGGATTTTTGATGATATTTTCTGCTGCCTAGCTGTCCAACATGAGTGGTGTCTTTAAGGGAGTGATACCAAAATCCAGTAACTGATTTTGAAGCCACAGGAGTTGGGCTGTACAGCTTGCAGCAGCAATGTATTCAGCTTCAGCAGTGGATGTTGAAACTGCTGCTTGCTTTTTGCTTTGCCAAGAAACCAAGCAATCACCTAGAAACTGGCACCCTCCTGATGTGGACTTCCTTGTGGTGTGACATCCAGCAAAGTCACTGTCTGAAAAACCTGAAAGCTTGATGTTCCCATTAGCTGGATACCAGATACCAAGTGTGGGAGCACCTTTTATGTATCTGAAGATCCTTTTTACAGCAATGAGATTTGATTTCTGGGAGCTGATTGACTTCTTGCACAGACACATGTTGCAAACATGATGTCTGGTCTAGATGCAGTTAGGTACAATAAAGACCCAATCATGCTTATATAAAGTGTTTGGTCAATCAGCTCATCTTTTTCATCAGACATGACCAGCTTATTTGTTGCCATGGGTGTGCTGGATGGTTTACAGTCATTCATATCAAATTTGGTCAAAAGTTCTTTAGCATATTTACTTTGATGAATGAAAGTTCCATTTTGCATTTGCTGTACTTGGAGACCAAGAAAGCATTGCAGCTCACCCATTGCACTCATTTCAAACTCAGCTGTCATGAGTTCCCTAAACTCTTCACACATTTTGTTACATGTGCTTCCAAAAATAATGTCATCCACATAAATTTGGACAATCATTAAACCCTTCTCTCTCCATTTTAGAAACAGTGTTTTATCAATGGTACCTCTTTTGAAACCATTTGAGAGTAGGAAGTTGGAAAGGGTTTCATACCAGGCCCTTGGTGCTTGTTTCAGGCCATACAGGGCTTTGTTCAGCCTGTAGACATGATCTGGATAAAATGGATCCTCAAAACCTGGAGGTTGACAAACATACACCTCTTCTTGAATTGTACCATAGAGGAAAGCACTTTTGATATCCATTTGAAACACCTTCATATTGTGGTTGACAGCAAAGGCCAGGAACAGTCTAATGGCTTCTAATCTTGCAACAGGGGCGAATGTTTCATCATAATCAATCCCCTATTCCTGTCTGTAACCTTGAACCACAAGCCTGGCTTTATTCTTGACAATAATACCCCTTTCATCAGTTTTGTTCTTAAAGACCCACTTTGTGCCAATGGGACTAACCTCTTCTGGCAGTGGTACAAGCTCCCATACTTGTTGTCTTTTAAACTGTTGGAGCTCCTCTTGCATGGCTTCGACCCAGCTTTTGTCTTTCAGTGCCTCTTGGTACTTGACTGGCTGATGGAGTGATAGAAAACCAGCAAAAAGACAAATGTTTTGGGTTTGGCTTCTTGTGAGCACCCCTTCATTTATGTTGCTAATGATTTGATCAGGTGGATGAGATCTCAAGAAGATTAAATCTCCTTTGTATGGTATGATGGCATTGGTTGGTGAAGGCTGCAAATGTGTATCATCTGAGCTAACCACTGCTGGGGACTTTGATGATCCAGCAGTGGCTTCAAAAGGTGGTGGAATAGGAGGTAATGAAGTGGTCAACTGCAGACTTTTATCCACTGTTTGAGGACTTTTGTCAGCAGTATTTGAGGATGTGGAAGCAATGGTGGATGGGCTACTTTGGTCAACAACTGTTGAGGTAGCAGTGGTTGAGCTTTGACAACTGTTTTGAACAGCTGGTGCTTTTCCCTTTGTGTCAGACCTTTGAGGGATGATGATTTCATACCCATAGTCTGGTGTTGTATCCTCTGATGGACCTGCACTGTTAGTCTTGACAGCAGTATTTTCAAAAGTAAATTTTTCAAGATCAAACAGATCTGCAGGATTTGCTGGGATTTTCATTGATGAAAGTTCATTGAACTTTACATTCAAAGTCTCCTCCACTGCCTTAGTCCGTGTATTGAACACTTTGTAGGCCTTGGCAGTGGTTGAGTATCCCAGATGATAACCACAATCAATTTTGGCTGCAAATTTTGAAATGGAATCTTTTAAGTTCAAAATAAAGCATGGGCAGCCAAACACTTTAAAATATGAGATCAGTGGTTTGATTTTATACAGAATTTCATAAGCAGTCTTTTAGTGCCTGGGGTTTATTAAAACTCTGTTCTGGACATAGCAAACAGTGTTTACTGCCTCTGCCCAGAAAGTTAATGGCAAACCTGAATCTGCAAGCATAGTTCTGGCAGCCTCAATCAAAGTTCTGTTCTTTCTTTCAACAACCCCATTTTGCTCTGGTGTTCTAGGGATGCTGTACTGCCTTACAATCCCTTTCTTCACATAGAAAGCATCCAACTCCTTATTTTTAAATTCTGTGCCATTGTCACTCCTGAAGCTCTTCACTGGAAGGTCAAATTGCTTTTCAACCTGTGTCACAAAGTCTTGCAAAATGCCTGCAGTCTCATCTTTTGAGTGTAAAAAGAAAGTCCATGTAAACCCAGAAAAGTCATCAACAATAACCAAACAATATCTTTTCTTCTTGAGGCTCATGACTTGAACTGGGCCAAACAAATCCATGTGTAGCATCTGCAAAAACTGGGTTGTTTTGGACTCTTCAATGGACTTAAAAGAACTTTTATGTTGTTTTCCTTTTAAACAGGAAATGCAATGTTCAGGACATGAAAACAATTTTTGTGGTAGGCCTCTCACCAAACCATTTTTTGAAATTTCAGTGATTGTCTTAAGATTTGTGTGCCCCAGCCTTCTGTGCCAAAGTTCTGTCTCTTTGTTAGAGGCAGCTGAGAACAGACAGGCATCAGCTCTAGGACACTCTTTTGACATGTCAACAACATAAACATTGCCACTTCTTTGAGCAACAAGTTTAGTTTGACCAGTGTTGATTATTGCTTCAATCTTTTTGACCATTTCTGGTCCAACAATCCTACAACAATCTTTTGTGAAGAATGACCCAAACCCTTTGTCACTCATTTGTGATACACTCAGAAGGTTGAATTTTAGATTGTCTATCAGATTGACATTTTCAAATTTTATATTTCCAGACTGCACTGTACCAGACCCCAGAACTTTCCCTTTACTATTATTCCCAAAGGATATATCACCCCCTCCATGGATTTTAAAGTCTTTGAGGAGGGCTTTACATCCTGTCATGTGCCTGGAGCCTGGAGCCTCCACTATCTACATACCAAAGACTATCAAAGCATGCAGAAGCTCCCTGCACATGAAGTAAAAGGATTAGTTCATTAGGGTCTCCAAAGCCAGAAGGGCTTTGGATGGGGTCTCAACAGTGTCTGGGATGGATGCAGAATGATGGACAGTGGTTAGGTCAGGGGTTTGGACTGTTTTAGGACAGTGTTTCTCTAACCACTGTTGTGGGTCCTGACCAATCACCTGCTGGTAACCAAAAGGATGCATGTTCACTCTGGGTTTAGAGGGCCTTTTGTAGGCCTCATAAACGTGTGGAATCCTTTGGTAAGACTGTTTTTCCTTGCCTTTTCTGAATTGATTCGCAGGGGGTGCATCAGTAACCTGAACATCTCTTTTGACAGATGTTTGGTTCAGCTGTTTTGTGACAGCTGTTTGAACTGGCACAAACAGTGGTTGTTTCTTGGTGAATTTGACAGATGATGATGATGATGATGATGGACTCAAGGATGTTTTAGCAATGTACTCATTCTTTTTCACATCAAAGTTTTTGAGATACACACATGCTTGAGTTTTGTGGTTTGTTTTACCACAAACAAAGCAACTTTCAGCTGAAACAATGATACTTGTTCTGTTTAAATCATAAGCTTTTAAGTGGAAGCAGTCTTTTGTTAGATGATTCCTTTTCTCACAGAATTCACAAAACAAGTTATCAATTTTTTCTTTCTTCTTTCTCTTTTCAGACTCCTTTGCAGCAGAGGTTTTAACCTTTGTTGGAATGTCCTTGAGAGGAATGACTTTAGCTTTTGGAGCTTTAGCACCATCAGTTGATGTAAAGTCCATTGGCTTGAAATTTTCAAGAACATCACACTCATCAGACCATTTTGGTTTAAACTGATAATCTTCAAGCTCCTCTAAAGTAGAGGGACCCATTGGTCTGTCAAGTGTGATTTTGTTACCAAGTTTGTCAGTGATTTTCACTTCTTGGCCATTCTTGTTTGTGGGGATGAACTCAGTGGTTACATTAGTGGTTTGAACAGATTTTCCAAAAGCAGTGTTTTCATCATCATGTTTTCTATAACCAACCCCAAATTTTACATTGCTTTTTATCTGTTTTTCAAGCATAACCTCATACCCTTTGCATGATTCCACCCATCTCTCACATGTGATCTGGGTGGACTCTAACTCCTTTTTGCAAACTTTGTATTTTTCTACCATAGTTTGGAGTTGGGTTTTGGTTATGCTCTGCTCTTCTTTCATGCTGCTAATCTCCTTTTCTTTTTCAGGCAATTTGTTTTTAAGTTCTTTTAGAGATCTTTCAAATTTGACTTCATCAGTTAAGATTTTATCCCGAAGGTTTTCGTTCACCTCTTTGATGTTAGCAAAAGCAATAATGCAATTTTCAGAACACAGTTTTTCAAGAACTTGAGGTGATACCTTGGCAGCAGCCATCATTGCACAATCACATTGAGGATTTTCTTCATCTTCAGCTCTTTCTTCTTTCTCACCTGCTTTTTCTTCTTTCTTTTCTTCCTTGTTCTCTTCGGACCATGAGTCTGTCAGTGGTTCAATCAGGGTACCTGAACTTTCTCCCAACAGTAGTTCACCAGCCATAGCAGTAACCACTGCTTCAGTCACCTCATCCACTGTTTCAATACTCAGCTGTTCCTCTTCAGTTTCAACCCCCTCCTGTATTGACTCTAATGCCATCAAACAAAATTCATTATGAGAAGAATCATTAGAAGCATAGAGTGCAAAATTTTCATCACTAAGGTCTTCAGGCATACTGCTCCCGTCAACAAACCCTTGAGTGAAAAAACTTTGTTGATCTGGTTGTACTGCTGCTGGAGCAGTGGTTTGAGGTGCAACAGGTTGCACTTGTACCTGTGGAGCAGGGGTTTGAACGTACTGAATTTGTGGGACAGTAGTTTGGACATAATGCACAGGCATAGGGGCAGCAGCATAGTGAGCAGTGTTCACTTGAGCTGCAGGGGTGTATTGGGTATAGTGCATAGTGTTTTGACTTTGTGGTCTAGGGTTAGAGCTAGGATGAGTAACTATTGGTCCATTGTTTTGACTTCTGCATTCCCTAGCAAAGTGCCCTAACCTATTGCACTTGTAACACTTGATTTTCGATTTATCCAACCCAACCCTCAAATTCCCATGAAGTCCTGGGAATTTTCTCCCTGTTCTTTTATAGAATTTGCTAGTTCTAACACTTAGCAAAGCCAACTGGTGTAGAATATCCATCTCTTCTAAGTCAGTGGGATCAAAATGTTGTAAATCATTGAGTTCAAAGCTTAGATTGTCTGACATCTGGTTTTCGTTTGCAGTGAATGCATAACTTGCAGAATGAGGATCAGGGTTGTTAAAATTTGCACCAGCAGTTATGTCAATGAAGTGATCATAACCCTGATCCTTACCACTGCTCCCAGATTCTTCTTGACCCAGAAGAGCAGTGTTACCGAATGTATAATCATCAACGGCTTTTCCTGACTCTTGTAACTTCCTTTTCTGGTTCAACTCCCTTTCGTAGGTCAGGAGTCGACCATGGAGTTGGGTCAAGGTCAGATCCTTGAACTCAGGTGAGTTTCGGGTAACAAAAGCTATGGTGTCCCATTTTTCAGGCAGTGATATGAGGAACCTGCTATTTTGAGTTGAGTTTGTAAAAGTGGTTTTAACAAGCCTCAGTTCACTGATGAGACAACTGAAACGCTCAAATTGTTGCGTCAGTGATTCACCTCTAACATGACAAAATGTTTCGTACTGTTGGTTCAGGATTTCCCTATTGTTTTCTATGACGTCTTCAGTCCCCCCAAACTGTTCCTTAAGTGCGTCCCATAACTCTTTGGCACTGTTACAGTGTAACAGTCCAGCATATATCTCATTGGGCAGCGCTGATGCTATGATGCTAAACGCTTTAGCATCTAGTTCAAACTTTTGATAGTCGGTTTCGGTATAATTTTCAACTGGTTTTGGAACGAACTTTTTAGCATCTTCAGCGCTTGGCACTGTGGGAACGTGGGGACCAAAGACGACAGACCTCGAACATCCTGTGTTTTGTTGAGCGAGGATGTGACCCATCCTCCTCTCCCAGATGTTGTACTCATTTCTTTTTAGCATAGGTGGTTTAAAAAGCGAACCGATGTTGTTTTTATCATCCTGAGATTGTGACGTCATTCTTGTTGTTTTACAGACACTGAGAAATCAACTTTAATGGTGATTAATCCTTGCTCTGTTTTTCAACAAACGAACAAACGATCAGTATCAACTGTTATGAGCTGAACTATTTACGTCAAAATGATTGTTAAATCAAATTTGACTGTCCAAGCTCTGATACCAATTGTTGGATCTGAGTTTGTTTCTGATTGTATTTTGTGTTTGTAATTAAAATGAAAATGGATGAGTGTGCAGCGGAATTATGATGAAAACAAACTTTGCATACAATCAAACGAGTGTAATACTTTGATCAAACATCTTTTCACAATGAATCGGAAGATTGAATTTATTTCAATAACGATTACAATGATTGATGAATGAATGCAAACTCCCCCTCAGCCAGAGCTCAGTTGTTTGTTCGTGCAAAGAAGACGATGATGCAAAAGAGCTAATAGAACAGTACAAAGTACTGAACTATTTATAGGCACTAGCAAACCACTGAGCATCTTAGCTGACGTCACCATGAAAGTGACATCTAACCTCCTAACAAACTCTAACCTCTGATCTATACAAACACTGCTATGTTAACTACTGCTATTTCATTACAATACAATACAAAACATACTATAGATCAGCTGCTGCAACCTTCCACTGCTGTGAACCCAGCAGTACTTGTCCGGATTAGCAGTGCTTGACTCAAGGCAGTAGATTGAATCAGCAGGGCTTTAGTCTTTCATCAGTTCTTTTCTTGAGCAGCAGTTGTAGGTCAGCAGTTTGCAAGATCAGCAGATAGGAGGTCAACAGATGTTGAAATCACTTTCAAGGGGAGAGACTTGTATGTAAACATCTGCTTATTCTGGATCCACTGCTCTGATCCAGTTTTGGCTTTAATTATCTGTTCCTCTGATAGGGTTCAATCCCACACCGAACCACTCAAAGTCTATTTCTAAGCTATGTAAAGGTTATTTAGGGTATGTTTAACTTATGATCAAGTTTCGGAATGTTCGTTACTATACAAATCGGCATAGTTTCACAGTTTGACACAAATAGTCCCTGCGATCGAACAAGGTTGATTTTGACACACCAAACCATTCAAAACTTATTTCTAAGTTATGTGGAGGTTATTTAAGGTATGTTAAGCCTATGTCACTATTCCGGAGTGTTTGTCGCGTTATACTGACTGCGTTTAAGCACCAGTTTGCGTAAAACCTTCCAGAAAGCGATTTAGAGCTTGAAATTAGAATCGAATCAAATTGTAAAATCACTAAACACAATTACACATATAATAACACCAAAGCACATTGTTTTATTAATAATCATCATTGTTTTACATCGTACATCGATTACAGAACACAGTTGTCATAGTCTCCCCTACTTCATGAAATTTCATCCCGAAATTTTAACTAGAGGAAGCTTGTGAAAACAAATGTGGATATTTCGTTTTCATATGGTCCTGACGTTCCCAAGTAAACTATGGGCCATGTTTGGATTCCCAGCGAACTTTGACCAATCGAATCCGTTTGTTCTTCAACTGTTTGAAAGCACGGTCTACGATCTCCACGGGTTTCTCGACAAAGTGCATTGTTTCATCGATTTGGATCTCGTCGAGAGGAATGTGTAGATCAGCGTCAGCTAAACACTTTCGCGGATTGGACACGTGAAAAGTCGGGTGAATATTTCCAAGCTCTGGAGGTAGCTCCAATCGATAGGTAACCTTTCTAACCCTTTCCACAATCTTAAATGGTCCCACATATCGAGGTGCAAGTTTTCCTTTCTTTCCAAATCTCACCACTCCCATCCAAGGTGACACCTTGAGTAGGACACGGTCTCCGATTTGAAATTCTAAGGGCTTGCGTCGCATATCCGCATATCTCTTTTGACGGTTTCGAGCTGTCACAAGATTATCGTGGATTTTCTTGATTTTGTCTGTTGTTTCCAGAACGAGCTCAGGTCCAGTAAGCTGAGGTTCACCGGTCTCGTTCCAACAGACAGGTGAACGACATTTTCGACCGTAGAGAGCTTCGAATGGCGCCATATTAATGCTAGCATGATAACTATTGTTGTAAGAGAACTCGATTAGTGGCAGATGAGAATCCCAATTACCACCAAAGTCTATCACGCATGCTCTAAGCATATCCTCCAAAGTTTGAATCGTTCTCTCAGATTGGCCATCTGTTTGGGGATGATAAGCAGTGCTTAGATTCAGTTGGGTTCCCAAAAAAGATTTCATGGCCTTCCAAAAATGAGATGAAAATCGAGCATCACGATCGGAAATGATATCTAAAGGAACACCATGTCGTGATACAATCTCGTCTGCATAGATCTTCGCAAGCTTCTCAGCAGAGAAATCCTCACGGATTGGTAAGAAGTGAGCAGATTTTGTCAAACGATCAACTACAACCCAAATAGCATCGTGACCTTTAGACGTACGTGATAACTTAGTAATGAGATCCATGGCAATGTTTTCCCATTTCCAAACCGGTATCTCTGGTTGTACAAGCAAACCAGAAGGTCGTTGATGTTCTGCCTTGACTTTGAGACAAGTTAGGCATTTTGACACATACAAGGCAACATCTTTCTTCATACCAGGCCACCAGATCTTAGTACGAAGATCCTTGTACATTTTATCAGCACCAGGATGGACAGAATATCGAGACTTATGTGATTTGTCCATCGCTAAAGTGCGAAGATCGTCTTGTTTCGGAATCCACAATCGATCCTTAAAATAGAGCAAACCATCGTCTTTCGCTTCGAGCTTAAGCTCAAGTTGACGTGATAATTCATTACCTATCAAATTTTGTGAAACACAAAATTGCTGAGCTTGAAGGACACGTGTTTGAAGATCAGATAGTGTTCGAACAGAATGAAGCTTGACTCGCTCCTTTCGACTAAGCGCATCGGCTACAACATTCGCCTTACCAGGGTGGTAGCGAATCTCGCAGTCATAATCGTTTAAGAGTTCAACCCAACGTCGTTGCCTCATGTTCAGCTCTTTCTGATTAAGAATGTGCTGGAGACTTTTGTGGTCTGTGAAAACCACACACTTCATTCCATAGAGGTAGTGTCTCCAGATTTTAAGCGCGAAAACCACAGCTCCTAACTCAAGATCATGAGTCGTGTAGTTCTTCTCGTGAACTTTCAGCTGCCTAGATACATATGCAATAACTTTACCTCGTTGCATAAGGACGCAACCAAGGCCTAAGTTGGACGCATCGCAATAGACAACGAAATCATCGTTTCCCTCTGGCAGAGATAGAACAGGAGCATTACATAACTTCTTCTTCAGCGTTTGGAACGCTTCTTCTTGCTTGGGTCCCCACTCAAAAGGCTTATTTTTCTGAGTCAAAGCAGTGAGTGGAACCGCAATCTTCGAGAAATTTGAAATGAATCAACGATAATAACCAGCAAGACCAAGAAAAGATCGAATCTCTGTAGGCGTCGTCGGTGTATTCCAGTCCTTAATAGCAGCAATCTTGGATGGATCCACATGAATACCCTGCTCATTGACTATATAACCCAAGAATTGAACTTCTTTAAGCCAGAATTCACACTTGGAGAATTTAGCAAAAAGTTGTTCCTTCTTCAGGAGTTCCAATGTTAAGCGAAGGTGTTGCTCGTGCTCGGCTCGAGATTTTGAATAAATGAGAATATCATCGATGAACACAATAATGAACTTGTCCAAATAAGGTTTGTAGACCCTATTCATTAAGTCCATAAAGATAGCTGGAGCATTCGTCAAACCAAAAGGCATGACGGTGAACTCGTAATGCCCATATCTTGTGCGGAAAGCAGTTTTGGGAATATCTTCTTCGAGAACACGAAGTTGATGATACCCAGAACGCAGATCGATCTTGGAAAAGCATGAAGCACCTTGCAGCTGGTCAAAGAGATCATCTATTAGAGGTAGGGGATATCGATTCTTGATGGTGAGCTTATTAAGCTCGCAATAATCGATACACATTCGAAAAGATCCATCTTTCTTTTTTACGAAGAGGACAGGAGCTCCCCAAGGTGAAAAGCTCGGTCGGATGAATCCTTTATCAGATAACTCTTGAAGCTGTTTTAATAACTCTTGCATCTCCGACGGTGAAAGATGATAAGGTGCTTTTGCAATCGGGTTGGCATTGGGTACAAGGTCAATATGAAACTCGACTTGACGAACTGGAGGCAAACCAGGCAGTTCATCAGGAAACACCTCTGGGTAATCCCGCACAATCGGAATATCCTGAATACTCTTGCTCTTGTCTTTCTCCTCGGTGACATGTGCTAGAAAAGCAACATATCCTTTTCGCAAATAACTTTGGGCCTTTGTACACGACTTAAGCTTCAATCCACCTGAAGGTTTCTCGCCACGAACCTCCAGAACATCGCCAGAAGACAAAGGAATACGGACAATTTTATCGAAACAAACCACCTCAGCGTGGTGTTTGGTTAACCAATCCATTCCAACGATAATATCGAAACTCCCAAGTTGCATCGGTGTGAGGTCAATAGGAAAAAGATGGTTATCAAGGTTTAACTGACAATTACGGATAATAGAATCGAGAACAAGAGGTTTACCAGTGGCAACTTCAACAGATAAAGGTTTCCTCAGTTTAGTTCTAGGCATCGCAAGCAAAGGCTCAAATGACAATGAAACAAAACTTCTATCGGCACCAGAATCAAAAAGAATAAATGCAGGTTGATTGTTAACAAGAAACGTACCATTGACAAGAAAGGTACCATTGACAACGAGGTTGTCATCTCGAGCCTCGTCTGCATTCAGATTGAATGCTCATCCACGAGCGGGATCGACAATTGGAAAAACACAAGAGGTATCAAAAACATCGACAAAACACAAGGGAGGTGATCATTCGTTTGTTACCTCGAACAAACAAACGATACGCAGTGACTAATCAAAGTAAATAGGTCAAAATAATGTATCGCGAAGACATGCTCGCCTATAAGTGAACACTCACCCCAAGAGTTACCAGGTAAGAGTGACTGGTCCGATTATGTGGATTTGTACGAACACTCTAGCCTTAGACAGAAAACTCAGAGTACAGGCACTCACTCTTCTAGTTTGCACGTGTTCACATTATTTAGACCCAAACTTTGACGAGATTTTGAAAACTCAGAAGGCACTAAGCAAAAAATGAGTTAAACTGGAAGGGTTCAAAACCTTACAACAGAGGGTTCAAAACCTAGTAATCAATCATCCTAGAATGGATGATTAATTTTTCAAAGCGGATTCGAAAATTTGTGTTTCTCGTTGTGGTTATCACCTAAAGATAGGTGACGATTTTGTTTTAAAAAAATCTAAACACAAAGTTTACTTGCGTTGGGGTCCTAAAAGTTATAGTCTAGGTCAAAGCATTACTAATAACCTAATTCCCTATAACCATTGGCTCTGATACCAACTCTTCTGACACACCCCGACCACGTAAAACAACAAAACGTGGCGGAAACGTCGGGGAGTGTTGTAACAAAATTATCGTTTCATAACCATGGATAAAAAAAGTGTTTCGTTTTATTGATAATATTAAGCATTAACATTGTTTTAACACATAATAAACAAGTTTTATATCAACTATCATCGTTTTATGTCACTAAGGCCTCTTCCAGATCCTATGTAACGCATGCATCCTAGAACGTCAATCAAGCAACAAAACCTGAAACATATGTAAAAATAAAGTCAGCAAAGAAATGCTGGCGAGTACATAGGTTTTATAAGAGTATCGGAATCGTGGCTTCGTTTACATGTTGCAGTACTTTATTAGACTTCAAGAGTCAAAATACAAACCTCGTTTTGAAAAGCGTATTGCAACATAATTAACCAACTCAAACCAAATGGGTTATCATTTATAAAATCTCGTAGCCATGATTCTTAACCTAAAACACTTTTGTTTTAGAAAAACCATTTTGTAAAACATCTCGTAAAAACTCGTTAATAAAACTCGTATATTATTTCGAAAACATCGTTGAGTGACATCGTTTCAATATCGTTTACCCAAGTGAACTAAATAACGCCACGGTATGTAATATGTTGAAAACACTTATATATAAGAAGTACCAGCGGCGTATCTACCATGTTTTCACCACATTACACCCGTCCCGTTATCTAAACACTAGCCAAAAACCAATCGTTTACCCAAATCGTTTAACATCATTTCCAAATCATTTCCAAATCGTTTCCAAATCGTTTACTCGTTTAAATCGTTTAAATCATCCTTGTTTTAATTGTGAAAACTTATACATAGTCGTCTCGCTAATAACATTCAAACCTTCGTGACTCGACTACCTCGTTCCTCGCTTCTCGTATTAACAAACCCCCAAAGGATAAGTTAATTACAGATTCAGTCGTTACCCACAACACCCACACATAACCATGGGTATAGTGAAATAACGGGATTTGTCAGATCCTATGGTACCATAACCTAATACTGGTCGGTTCGGCCAAAATTAATGAATGTCATTCGTTATGTAACTACAACCAACAAGTTCGTTCACATTATCGAAATCGTTATTAGTTTAGTATAAATCGTTTTAATCGTTTTTGAAATTATCGTTAACACCTTGAAAACATTATGTACATATGAATCACCCCAAAACATTTGAAAACAGTAAAATAGGGGAACTATGTACTCACTTGTAGTGCAAGGTATCCTCAATCAATAGTATTTCAACAAACTCGAGTAAACCAGAGAAATCAAGCAGCACCTAGTAATCGAACCACTAGTCAAACAATAGACGCCTAAATCGGAAGATCGGACAGAATGAGGTCTTGCAACCCAAATGAGTGTTGGAACTCATGTGATATGGTTTAACAAAGCCTACATCCTTAATCAGAACCTAACCTAAGTGCTTTCGACCCATCGCGACCCATTAAGGTAGCTTATGCTACTTTAAGGCGTCGTGCGCGCAAACGAGCGTTCGAGACGTCTAACTAGTCCTATGACAAGTATTATATGCCTATACAAGTTTAATCATGTTGTATAATTAGTTATGTGACAAAATTTTAGGTTACATATGCTTAATTACCAATTATGCATGAAAATGGCATTTTGGTCATTTACCTAAGGCATATAAACTACTTATCATACAACCATCTAAACTAGGTGACCATAAGGTATAACCTCGGAAGGTTATTCCCTATGCTACTATGGTCACCTAATGTGTTTGGTCGGATCCTAATGATCGACCAAACGGGTCGGGTTCGAAAGTATAAGCGATTGATTAGATCGCTTACCTTTACGACCCTATATAAGCACTAAACTAAAAGTGACGAGCTAAGCATGTTAAAACATGCTTAACTAAGTTAGAAAACAGGTTTTGATATCAAAACTAACGGTTTTGATATCCTAAAGTAGTTTGGTTACAAAATACGCGTTAATGCGCATTTTGGCCGAAACTTCGACTCGTCACTGAGCCTAGATAACGTGGTAATCAGTAGGTATAGTCACTAGGGGCTATAACCATCGTGATTACACTCACCTTATGAAGTTCAAATGAACTTCACATTGACCATAAACTGGTCAATGCAAAAAGTCAAACGCAGTTTGACTTTAACGCTAAAACGAATGAAAAGAACGAAAGAACACTTACAGAAGGTCCCCGCAAGATTTGATTCCGATTTTCTCTCAGGTAGGAAGCATATACTTCCACTTAGAGAGCATAAATCAGATTTCAAAATGTGGGTTTTGAAGTGAAATGGATGGGGTATATATAGGATTTCTAGAACCAATAAGATCGTTCCTCGAAAACTGAGCTTTGATCTGGACCTTACATGTGTGCCCATGGTTTTCTAAAACCATGGGAGCCCCTAATATGGACTAAGTTCATTGAATACCAGCCCATGGTTTTGCAAAACCATGGGTGAAAACCATCAACTCTTCAAAATGGACTAGGTTCATTGAATCTGCCAGAAATTTCAAAAATGGTCCCTTCACTTGTAAAACTTGATTTTTTGGCACTTTTAAGCCCCGTTAACCCCATTTCAAGGCTGTAAAATAAAGTTAAAGTATAGGGAACTTAAAATATGCTAAAAAACATCTTGGATGTCGGTTCGTTTGGTCATACGGTTGCGTTATTCGCTTAAATACGACGAAAGTCGTAACGAACGCAAAAACGATCCAAATTAAGCGACGAATGGAATTTTATCATGCCAAACACTAAAATAAAATATTTTAATGCTTACATAAATTTTTGGATGTCCGGATGTATTCAGAACGTAAGTTATGCGCGAAAATGCAAACTTATTCACTTTTTGACGCTTTTAGTCCCTGAATGAGCATAAAGCTTATTTTAGCATACCGAACCCCTCAAAGCCTATTTATAAGCTATGTAAAGGTTATTTAGGGTATGCTTAACTTATGATCAAGTTCCGGAATGTTCGTTACTGTTGGATCGTTGTCGTGACCCGAAAAGTCAGTTAAAGCAATTCATCTCAGTTTACAGAGGCGGAATCAAAGTAAACCAAGTCACAACAGCTTGTTTCTTTCAATTTTTTCTATTACGAATTTCCTGAGACTTTACAATGAGTTCTGATGAAATTTTGGCAGCACCTCGTCTCTCACACCATGACCTTGTCCGTCTGAAATGAACATACACAACACATATTTATAGACTAAGCCCCTGACCATTTGAAGGTGACACGGCCTGCTTCAAACGGACAGGCCTCAAACAGACATCCACTTTCAAACGGTCATGACATCTTCAAACGGACAGGACCATTTCAAACAGACAGGATACTTAAAACATGTTCTAACCCTAATTCAAACACTATTGCTCACTCATTAAGCCTATCTAGACATAAGACTCGATAAGACGTAGTCAGCAGACATTCAGTGCACCAACAGTTACTATACAAATCGGCATAGTTTCGCAGTTTGACACAAATAGTCCCTGCGATCGAACAAGATTGATTTTGACACACCAAACCATTCAAAACTTATTTCTAAGTTATGTGGATGTTATTTAAGGTATGTTAAGCCTATGTCCCTATTCCGGAGTGTTTTTCACGTTATACTGACTGCGTTTAAGCACCAGTTTGCGTATAACCTTCCAGAAAGCGATTTAGAGCTTGAAATTGGAATCGAATCAAATTGTAAAATCACTAAACACAATTACACATATAATAACACCAAAACACATATAATAACACCAAAGCACATTGTTTTATTAATAATCATCATTGTTTTACATCGTACATCGATTACAGAACACAGTTGTCACAAGTAGATAGCCTATCAGTGGGTTAAAACACTGATTTTGAACAACAGTGATTAATAAGGAAATGAGAAAACAGTGGTTGACTTTCAGCAGTGGACAATAATCATTAGAACAGATGTTTGAACCAAAACAGTGGTTATGGCAGACTTTTAAGGATTAATGAAAATTTTCATTTTTAACTATTTTTAAGGATGGAATTTTGATTTTTTGAAAACATTTTAATGCTTTTATTCATAGAAAAACAAGATTTTGCTTGTTATTCCATGTTCAGCATGCCAATCCTAGAGATCAAGCTTTCAAAGGTGGATGTGTCTAATGCTTTTGTTAGCACATCTGCCAGCTGATCTTTAGTTGGAACATGGTGCAGAGAAATCAAACCTTTGTCATAGCAATCCCTCACAAAGTGATGTCTAATATCAATGTGCTTGGTGGTTGAATGGGATATTGGATTTTTGATGATATTTTCTGCTTCCTGACTATCCAACATGAGAGGTGTCTTTAAGGCAGTGATACCAAAATCCAGCAATTGATTTTGAAGCCATAACAGTTGGGTTGTACAGCTTGCAGCAGCTATATACTCTGCCTCAGCAGTGGATGTTGAAACAGCTACTTGCTTTTTGCTTTGCCAAGACACTAAGCAACTGCCTATGAATTGGCACCCTCCTGATGTGGACTTCCTTGTTTTGTCACATCCAGCAAAGTCACTATCTGAGAAACCTGAAAGCTTGATATTTCCATCAGCTGGATACCAGATACCAAGTGTGGGAGCACCTTTTAGGTATCTGAATATCCTTTTTACAGTAATAAGGTTTGACTTTCTAGGGGCTGATTGGGATCTTGCACAAACACATGTTGCAAACATGATGTCTAGCCTAGATGCAGTCAGGTACAACAAAGACCCAATCATGCTTTAATAAAGAGTTTGATCAACCAAATCATCCTTTTCATCAGACATGACTATCTTTGTGGTTGCAATGGGTGTACTACATGGCTTACAATCATCCATCTCAAATTTCTTTAAAAGTTCTTTGACATATTTGTCTTGATGGATGAAAGTACCATTTTGCAGTTGCCTTACTTGGAGACCAAGAAAGCACTGGAGTTCACCCATTGCACTCATCTCAAACTCGGCTTTCATGAGTTGTCTGAACTCTTAACACATTTTAGAACATGTGCTTCCAAAAATGATGTCATCCACATAAATCTGGACAATCATCAAGTCTTTCCCTCTCCATTTTAAAAACAAAGTTTTATCAATTTTACCTCTTGTGAACCCAATGGAAAGAAGAAATGTGGAAATAGTTTCATACCAGGCTCTAGGTGCTTGTTTCAGGCCATACAAAGCTTTATTTAGCTTGTAGACATAATTTGGATTAAATGGATCCTCAAAGCCTGGAGGTTGACAGACATATACCTCTTCTTGAATTTTACCATAGAGGAAAGCACATTTAATGTCCATTTGATACACCTTTATGTTGTCGTTGACAGCAAAGGCCAGGAATAATCTGATAGCTTGTAGTCTTGCTATAGGGGCAAAAGTTTCATCATAGTCAATACCCTCTTCCTGTCTGAACCCTTGAACCACGAGCCTTGCTTTATTCTTGACAACAATACCCCTTTCATCAGTTTTATTTTTGAAGACCCACTTTGTGCCAATAGGACTCACACCCTCTAGCAGTGGAACAAGCTCCCAAACTTGTTGTCTTCTAAACTGTTGGAGCTCCTCTTGCATGGCTTCTACCCAGCTGTTGTCTTTTAGTGCCTCTTGGTACTTGACTGGCTGATGGAGTGATAGGAAACCAGCAAAAAGACAGATGTTTTGGGATTTGCTTCTTGTTAGCACCCCTTTACCGATGCTGCCAATGATTTGGTCAGGTGGATGAGACTTCAAGAAGATTAGATCTCCTTTGTATGGAACAATGGCATTTAATGGTGAGGGCTGCAGATGTGAATCATCTGAGCTAACCGCTGCTGGTGACTTTGATGATCCAGCAGTGGCTTGAAATGGAGGTGGAGGAATAGGGGGAAGTGGTGTGGAAACATGCTGACTTTTATCCACTATTTAAGGACTTTTATCAATAGTGTTTGAGGATGTGGAAGTAGGGGTTAATGGGTTACTTTGGTAAACAACTGTTGAGGTAGCAGTGGTTGAGCTTTGACAGTTGTTTTGAACATATGTTGTTCTTCCAATTGATGCAGACTTTTGTTGTGGAATGATGACTTCATATCCATAGTCTGATGGAGGATTTTCTGATGGACCTGCACTGTTAGTCTTGACAGAAACATTTTCAAAGGTAAATTTATCAAGATCAAACAATTCTGCAGGGTTTGCAGGAATTTTCATTCAAGAAAGTTCATTGAACTTCACATTCAAAGTCTCTTCCACTGTTTTGGTCCTTGTGTGAAACAGTTTGTAGGCCTTGGCTGCAAATTTTGAAATTGAGTCTTTTAAATTCAAGATAAAGCATGGGCAGCCAAATACTTTAAAGTATGAGATCAGTGGTTTGATTTTATACAGCAGTTCATAGGCAGTCTTTTGATGCCTGCGGTTGATTAAAACTCTGTTCTGGACATAACAAGCAGTGTTTACTGCCTCTGCCCAGAAAGTTAATGGCAAACCTGAATCAGCAAGCATAGTTCTGGCAGCCTCAATCAATGTTCTGTTCTTTCTTTCAACAAACCCATTTTGCTCTGGTGTTCTTGGAATGCTGTACTGTCTTACAATTCCTTTTGACACACAGAACTCATCCAACTCCCTATTTCTGAACTCTATGCCATTGTCACTCCTGAAGACTTTTACTGGCAAGTCAAACTGCTTTTCAACCTGTTTGACAAAGTCTTTCAGAATGCCTGCAGTCTCATCTTTGGAATGTAAGAAATAAGACCATATAAACCTAGAAAAGTCATCTACAATTACTAAACAATATCTTTTCTTTTTAAGACTCATGACTTTTACTGGGCCAAACAAATCCATGTGAAGCATTTTCAAGCACTTGGTTGTTTTGGACTCTTCAATGAACTTAAAAGAGCTTTTATGTTGTTTTCCTTTTAAGCAGGAAACACAATGCTCAGGATAGGTGAAAAGTTTTTGAGGAAGACCTCTAACTTACCCATGTTTTGACAAAGCAGTGGTTGTTTTGAGATTTGTGTGTCCTAATCTTCTGTGCCAAAGTTCTGTCTCTTTGTTAGAGGCAGCTGAGAACAGACAGGCATCAGTTCTTGGGTTCTCTTTTGACAAATCAAGTACATAAACATTGCCACTTCTTTTAGCAACAAGTTGGGTTTTTCCATTTTTTATTATTTCATCAATCTTTTTAACCATTTCTGGTCCAACAATCATACAACAATCCTTAGTAAAGAATGAGCCATAGCCCTTATCACTCATTTGTGAGACACTATGGAGGTTGAATTTTAGATTGTCTATTAGATTGATATTCTCAAACTTAACATTACCAGACTGAACTGTACCAGACCCCATCACCTTCCCTTTACTATTATTACCAAATGATATATCACCCCCTCCATGAGTTTTGAAATCTTTGAGTAGGGCTCTACATCTAGTCATGTGCCTGGAGCCTCCACTATCTACATACCAAAGACTATCTAAGCATGCAGAAGCTCCCTGCACATCAAGTAAAAGGTTAGTTCATTAGGGTCTCCAAAGCCAATAAGGCTTTGGATGGGGTCTCAACAGTGTCTGTGTTAAGTTCAGGTGGATGGATAGTGGTTAGCTCAGGGGTTTGGACAGTTTTGGAACTGCTTTTCTCTAACCACTTTTGGGGGTCTTGCCCTATCAGTTGTTGATACCCAAAGGGATGCCTGTTCACTCTTTGTTTAGAAGGCCTTTTGTAGGCTTCATAAACATGTGGGACCCTTGGGTATGGTGGTTGACCTTTACCTCTTCGGTATTCGTTAGCAGGGGGTGCATCAGTCACCTGAACATCTCTTTTAACAGAGGTTTGGTTCAGCTGTTTGGTAACAACTATTTGAACTGGCACAAACAGTGGTTGATTCTTGATTGGTGGTTTTGATGAACTCATGGATGTTTTTGAAGTGTACTCATTCTTTTTTACATCAAAGGATTTGAGATACACACATTCCTGAGTGATGTGGTTTGATTTACCACAGATGGTGCAGCTCTGGGAAGGCATAATGATGCTTGTTTTGTTGATATCATATGCTTTTAGATGAAAACAATCTTTGGTCAAATGATTTTTCTTCTCACAGAAATCACAAAACAAGTTTTTAACCTTTTCTTTTCTTCTTATCAGACTCCTTTTCAACAGAGTTTTGAACCACTGTTGGGATGTCCTTAAGGGGAATGACCTTTGCCTTAGGAGCTTTTACACCATCAGTGGTTGTGAAGTCCATGGGTTTGAAGTTTTCAAGGATGTCACACTCATCAGACCATGTAGGTTTAAATTGGTATTTCTCAATTTCCTCAAAAGTTGAGGACCCCACAGATCTTTCCAAAGTGATCTTGTTACCAAGTTTATCAGTTATTTTAACCTCTTGGCCATCCTTGTTTGTGGGAATAATTTCAACAAAACCAGCTTGATTTGCAGCAGTGTTTTCAACTTGGTCATTTTTTCTAAACCCTATGCCAAATTTTACATTACTTTCAAGTTGTTTTTCAAGCATGATCTCATAACCTTTACAGGATTCCACCCATTTTTCACAAGTGATTTAGGTGGCTTGCAACTCCTTTTTGCAAACATGATATTTTTCTATCATTGTTTGGAGTTGGTCCTTGGTTATGCTATGCTCTTGTTTGATGCTGCAAATTTCATTTTCTTTTTCATTCAATTTGTTTTTCAGTTATTTTAATGATTATTCAAATTGAACTTCAGAAGTTAATAACCTATCCCTAAGATTTTCATTCACCTCTTTAATGTTAGCAAATGCTATGATGCATTTGTCTGAACACAATTTTTTAAGAACCTGAGGTGATGCCTTGGTTGCAGCCATCACGGCACAATCACAGATATGATCACTTTCTTCTTGAGCTTTCTCTTCTTTTTCACCTTCTTTCTTATCTTCTTCTTCTTTGGACCAGGGGTCGGACAGTGGTTCCAACAGGGTTTTGAACTTTCTCCTAACAGTACTTCATCAGCAACAGCTGTAACCACTGCTTCAGCAATTTTGTCCACTGTTTCATCACTTGACTGTCCTTCTTCAGCTTCCAGCACTTCTGGTAATGACTCTAATGCCATAAAACAAAATTCATCATTAGAAGCATCATTAGTAGCATAGAGTGCAAAGTTTTCATCACCTAGCTCATCAGGTAAGCTGCTCTAGACAACAAAGCCTTGGGTGAAAAAGCTTTGCTGATCTGGTTGAACCACTGTTGGTGCAGCTTGTTGAGGTGCAACTGGTTGCACTTGAACCTGAGGGACAGGGGTTTGGACATACTGAATTTGTGGAACAGTGGTTTGAACATAATGCACAGGAACATGGGTTGCAGGATGTGCATAATGGGCAGTGTTTACATGGGCAGCAGGGGTATATTGGGCATAGTGCACATTGCTTTGGTTATTTTGTGGTCTAGGGTTTGAGCTGGGATGTGTAATAATTGGTCCATCGGTTTGACTCCTACATTCCCTAGCAAAATGACCTAGCCTATTACACTTATAGCACTTAATCTTTGACTTATCCAGCCCCACTTTTAGATTCTCATGTAAACCTGGAAATTTTCTCCCTGCCCTTTTGTAAAACTTGCTAGTTCTTACACTTAGCAATGCAAGTTGGTGCAAAATGTCCATTTCTTCTAAATCAGGTGGATCAAAATGCTGTAAATCATTGAGCTCAAAGCATAGATTGTCAGAGTTCTGGCTTTCTCCATTTGCTGTGAAAGCATAATTGGATGAGTGAGGATTAGAGTTGAAATTTCCACCAGCAGTTATGTCAATAAAATGATCATAACTCTTATCCTTACTACTGCCAGACTATTCCTGACCCAAAAGAGATGTGTTTCCAAATGAGTAGTCATCTGCAACTTTTCCAGACTCTTGCAACTTCTTTTTCTAGTTTAACTCCCTTTCATAGGTCATGAGTCTACCATGAAGTTGGGTCAGTGTCAGATCTTTGAACTCAACAGAGTTTCTGGTCACAAAAGCAATGGTGTCCCACTTTTCAGGAAGTGATCTTAAAAACCTGATGTTAACATTTGATTTAGGAAATTCAGTTTTAACAAGCTTAAGTTCACTTATGAGACAGCTAAATCGCTCAAACTGCTGTGTTAATGTTTCACCCTTAATGTGACAAAAGGTTTCAAACTGTTGGTTCAAAATTTCCCTGTTGTTTTCAATTACTTCTTCAGTCCCCCCAAAATGTTCCTTCAGTGCATCCCACAATTCCTTGGCACTGTTATAGTGTAACAGCCTAGCATAGATCTCATTGGGAAGTGCAGATGCAACAATGCTAAATGCCTTGGCATCCAGTTCAATTTTCTGAAAATCCTGGTCCGTATAGTTCTCAATTTTCTTAGGAACAAAGACCTTTAGATCCTCAGCACTCGGCACCATAGGAGCCTGTGGTCCATAGATAACCGATTTCCAACATCCGGTGTTATGTTGAGCTAGGATGTGACCCATTCTTCGCTCCCAGATGTAGTATTCATTTCTTTTCAATATGGGTGGTTTGAAGAGAGAACCAATGTTATTGTTCATATCTTGTGATTGTGACGTCATCCTGGTTGTTTTACAGGCACTGGTTAATCAACTTTGATCGTAATTAACCCTTACTCTGTTTTTCAATGAAACGAACAATTAAAAAGTATCAACGATTTTGAGCTGAACTTTTTACGTCAAAATGATTGTTAGATCAAGTTGGACTGTCAAAGTTCTAATACCAATTGTTAGGATCTGAGTTTCTTATAATTGTGTTTTTGTTTGAGAATTATGAATATGAATGAGTAATTGTAGCGGAATTAAAATGGAAACAAACTTTCAACACACAATCAAATGGAAGATGTAGGATCGGTTTTGACACCGTACGATTGCGTAACGAACGTTCGACGTGCGGAATCCGTGAACGTGCGTGACCGAACACACAAGAACGTACTAATAACATGATTCTATTGAATAAGATGATGTGTACAAAGCCGAGAATCACGTGAGAGAACTTTCTCTCTCTAGACTTTCTCTCTCTAAGCTTAGATCTTCTAATTCCCCAAATGAGCAAAAGTATTAAACTCTAACACTAACTCCTCTATTTATAGGCTAAGGGATATAAGGATTTCTCCTTATTTACAAGTTTGCCACCTTGCCCTTTTTAACTAGATATTACAATAAAATGCTAGAATTCTTCTGTTTCTGCTACGGACTAGATTGACGGAGGCGATAGACACATAATGCACTAACAGACTCCCCCTTGGATATTGCCGTAGTCAATCTCGTAGCGTCTTGTCTTTTCTCTTTCACGAACAGAATCCCCGTGGATCTGTTTTCAACTTCCATTTCTCTCCCTCTCGGTAGTCTCTTTCTTCAGGCTCCCCCTGTCGACAAGCTTCCGTGCTTTTGGGATCGTCACCTTCCTTTCCGAATACAAGCTCCTCCAAGATAGTTATCTGGCTCTTTGAATCCACGCTTCCTCTTGCATTGAGCTCGTCTTCAGACTCCCCCTTAGACTCAGCTGTCGGGATCGTAGTCTGGCTTTCACAAATTCACAAGTTCAGGATCAATTCCTGGCTCTATTTTGCATATGCTCAGGATTTGAAACCTGGTTAACCTGCAAATCCTCTACCCATAACATAAGTTTCACAAATTTATAACACTTATATTTAAGAAACTTACTTGGTAGAAATCATTCATTCATCAATCTGTATAGTTACATCAAGTTCACATGAATGATCTTGATTAACAAACCACACAATCTTTCAAAACATTTGTATATATCATTCAAAGTTTTTCAACAAACTTTCCCAACCCAATATAGTTCATCATGTTTAGCACTTGGAATTTTGAAAATCCGCTTTCCAACATCAGTTGTCTAAAATCTTTTTGTATTTTTCAAAATATAAAACTAAACACAATATTTTTGGATTTTTGATTTTCAAGGAAATATAGTAAAGAAATATCTACAAACAATATTTTCGTGAGTTTGTGTAAGATAATCATATCAGTTTTTGAGACAAATCACTAGCACCGTTAAGCTTTAATCATTTTAAGTTCTAAACGATTCACTTAGATTGTCAGTATACTGGTCCACTTAAATTTTCACACAAAGTTCAACTGCTTCGAGATACGAGTTTAATGTCTTAGATACTTAAACTTAATCGCGTGTCCCACCTCAGAATATACTCCCGTATCCAGATCCCAATATTCAGTCTTATAGGTGAGTATAACACAAATGATATCTGTAAGGGGTTAATAAATTATGAAGAATCATGAGAGCTCAGGTCAGAACTACCGTTCAGCAGAAAGATCATGACTCAACTTTTGGGTGTGTCCCCTTTAGAGGATCTTTTTTACAACAGCATTGCTAAGCAATTTTATTGTCTTATCATTTATGCTGAGGGTGATGCTATGTTTCAAGCATTGCGGAAAGTATTATTCGAGGACTAGGTCAGAACTTCCATTCAGCAGAAGTCCCGGAATAATACCCCAGATATCACTGAGTATAAAGACCTAATATATCAGAAAAAGGAATCTTTCAAACGAGATTTCGAGGGTTACCCATATATCCAAGAGATGTTAGCCACGATATAAGCAAGTTTGAATTTAAGTTTATATCTCGTCACAATCTATTAAATGTGCAAAAACCTATTGGCATATCATCAGTGAGACCGTTTATCACTTTTTAACTTTCCATTTCTTTAGCATGCTGTAATCGTCCACTGATGTACTATCATTTCCTCTTTTATACACCAAAACTCATTTTTGTTTTTTCAATGTTTTTGGCATTTTCAAATTTTCAAATTTTTAAAATTTTTCTCCCCCTAAAATCAAAATATGTCTCAATTTTGATTTTCTGGGAAAATTTGAAAACAAACTTTGATACTCTACCTGTACAGTTTGTTTTTAAAAAAAATTACAACCGATATCAAATTGCTTCAATTCGCCATCCACTTGGCATAAACAATCAGAACTCCCCCTCACAACAAACTATTTTCCCATTATGATTTCAAAACACTTAAGTTTGTTTTAATCAAATGGTTTTTCCGGAAAATTAGTTTTATGTGTCATTTCACAAATTCAGGGTTTCATCACATTGTTCACCTTTATCCACATATCGGAAAGAGAAATCAAGTACAACTTAATGTCCTTGATTAGTCTTTTGTGATTCGAAATATCACAGATACCAACCTATGAATTTCTCAAGAAAGATGCCGATTCCTACTCCTCACTTACCAACCTGGGAGTTCCGGCAAGTCAGGTTTTTCATTTAAACAGATTAACCCAAGCCTGGCCAACCTTGGGTTTGACAGTTTTTACCTCAACAGATGGCTCTTCTGGCTTTGATGAACCAGAATCATTTCCTGAACATGGCTTGTCTGAGTTTACTGAGCCAGATTCATCGCCAACATGTTGCTCCTTTGTTTCTGAAGAAACAAATTCATGGCTAACAACTTTCTTTTTATTCTCTTTTGTCCTCAGATTTGCATCTGATGAATTCGTTTTGCTTGCCTTTTCAGTTGAGGAAAGCAATTTATCAGAACTTTTTCTCGGATTACCAGTTGTATCCGAGGACAAAATTTTCTCCAAGTATTCTCTTGCCTTCTTTCTTTTCTTCCTCAGTCTGTCTTTCTTCCCCTGTGAAAGCTTCACTTTCTATTCGTGAACTTTAGGTTCTTGAACTTTCTGTGCTTTGGGCTTGACATTGACTGGTTTCTTTGCCAATTTCTGAGAATCAGCCCTCGATCTTCCCTTTGATCTCATTGGGCAATCTCTGGCAATATGGCCTCTGATCTGGCATTCATAGCACCTTCTTGTTTCGAATCTCTGGCTTTGGCAGTTAACAGCAATGTGTCCTTGATAGCCACAAGTGTAACACACTCTGTTATCATACCTATCACTAATTTCATACCACACACTTAGATCATAGCATTGATTTGCCTTGTGGTACTCATGTCTCCTCTTGTATCCTTGATTTGGCATTTGAGCACTGTGGTTAAACCTGCACCACTGGTTACCAATTTTTTGTGAGTTTTGATTTTCTGATTTTTGTGGTTTTTTATAATGATTGGATTACTGAACTGATGAGCTTTTATTTTCATTTTGAAAATTTTTCAAATTTTTAACTTTTTGTTTCTGTTCTACAATCTTCTTAACAGGTTTTTGCTTTGAGCATTCACCTATTTCAGTAGACTGCAAAACAGTATTTTGAAAATTTTCTTGTAATTCTAAAAATATTTTTCTTTTCTTTTCTTTTTCTTTTTCATCATCAGCTTTGTCATCACAATCTCAATTTTGACTTTGTCAAAATTTGTGACATTGTCACTTATTGGAACGGAATTGATCGGTTTTGGACAAACATGTGATGTAGAATTCACAAAACCTTTCAATTTACTCTCAAGCTCATTAATTTTATTCCGAGCAATTTCAGCTTCATTTTCAAGCCGAATAATTTTCTGAAGATGAGAATTTATTTCAATCTGTTTTTCAATATTATTTTTAAAAATAACAGATTTTTCATCTTCTAAAACCTTTATTTGACCTTGAAAATCTTTTCAATCTTTAATTTTTCATTTTCAAGATCTTTTTCCTTTTCTTTCAAATTGTTAATTTCCAATGTCAAACTGTTCAAGTCACTTAACAGTTTAACATTTTCAGATTTCAACTTTTCACAATTTTCCTACAAAACAAGAATCTGTTTATCATCAGATTGCTTCTCATCCTTCAACTTTTTGATTTCCAATGTCAAACTCTCCACATCCTTCAAGAGTTTGACGTTTTCTACTTCAAATTTTTCGCATTTTGAGCACACAACTTCACATTTTGAAGTTTCATCCTTCTTGGATTCTTCAATCTTTGTCGTTCCTGCAAGAAAAATTTTAACCATATCAGCAGGATTCAAATCTTCATTTAAAAAACAACCTCTCTTGTGATCATATTTCATCCTACTTCTTACATCAATACCATTTTCAATTCTTTTAATTATTTCAAGAATCACATCCAAACTTATGTATTTTGAGCTTCTTTCTAATTCCTCTATCAACTCTTTCTTTTTCTTTTCATTCTCATCATTGTGTTTTCTAAGCTCTCTGATGAAATCATATAAATCAAATTTTGAGAACCTAGAATCCTTTTTCAATTCTCCTAAAAATTCATCCCATTTTGAAGGTAACGCATCTGCAAACTTAGATATCTTTTCATCATCGGATATCGTTAAGTAATACATTCCCAAACCTTTATGTAAATCATCATATCGCTTATACATATCATTAAAGTTCTCATATTTCCTACACGTAAAATGTTCAAATCTTTCAACCAAAACCTCCTTTTTCTCAAAATGAGAACCACAAGACCAATTGTTTATTCTTTCAAGTTTAGCGTTTTCCTTTTCATCAAACATTTTAACTACAAATTCTTTGTTAAACGTCTTGAATTCTATTAAATGTTTGAATATTTAAAATGCAATTCGACCACAACCAACACTAATCTCATTGGACCTCAAAACATTCATTTATGATTGGGCTGCTAAACTTTAAATTGATTGATTGGGCCGATAATATTCAGCAACACTTCAATTGTGATTATCTTTTTTTTAAAAACAATGTGGCCGCTTGTTAAGTGAACAGACAATATGATTTTAACCTTTTTATTGTGATTGGGCCGAGCACTTAGTGCAATTAATGGATTCAGGAATTCACGTGAATTACAACAGTGGCCAACAACTTCAATATGCAATTCAATTTTATTGGACCTTCTATTTAGTGGACACCTATGAGATTAATTCGTTCACATGGACTGACAAATCTGTTATCAAGATTCGATTTTAATTGAACTATTGCCTTTTATCACATGCAAATCTTGAAGTTATTTCCGACAATTACAAATTTCAATTCAATCTTATTGAACCAATGCACTACTTAATTTGATTTTAATATTGATTGAACCGAGACACTATGTGGACAGAATTATCACGTGAACTGCTGAGATTTATATCACATGCACTCTCAAACAAACTAATTGGTCCGTCTAATTTCAAACTTAAAACACTTGTTTAATCGAGAAACACATGCAATGGACCGACACAATCAAAGTAACGACACAACAACTGTTATGTGCACGTTCAAGCGAAATCAGGCTTTTGAATTGACCTGATTTCGAGCGAAATTAGAAACTAACTTTCAGGCGGAATCAGACTTGTATCTTTCCGAGCGGAATCAGAAAATAAATTTCGGGCGGAATCAGAATTTATCTGATTTCGAGCGGAATCAGATTATACTTTCGAACGGAATCTGATTTGTTCTGATTTCGAGCGGAATCAAGCTGAACTTTCAAGCGGAATCAGACTGTTTAATACGAAATCAAACCTAAAAACTCAAATTTCTCCTAAACGGCAAGGAATTATAATCTGAAATTTGGTTGGCTTGTAAATCAAGTGTTTTCGCACAACATATCAAAAAATCAGCCGATTTGGACCGTAAAAACCCGTTCAGTTTGACTATTTTCAGTGAAAACCGTGATAAGAATGAAAAAGATGAAGAAATCTATGATATTCAGATATGAAATCGATGTAATCTGGTACGAATCTATGTGTTTGACCAGTGCAATCGAGCTCATGCTCTGATACCACTTGTAGGTCCCTCGAATAGGATCTGTTTGTAGGAAACTAGATGAATCGGCTTCGATCAATGTGCGGAATCCGTTTAATCAAACTACAGATATACGACAAGGAATTCAACTCTAAAATGTTGTCTGATCTTTCTATTCAATGTATATGAAAGTACAAAAGTTCCTCTGAAAGTCAGACTGACATGAGTTCTCCAGAGAGTCAAAAGTGCAAAAGATACAAATGACCTGATCGGACAGGTATTTATAGGCAGAGTCAGGATAGAAGAAGTGTTGTCCGATCGGCTAGCATGTGATGCTGTCCGATCGGCTGGCATTGCTGACCGATCGGACGCCTGTCCGATCGGCTGGGCTAACCGATCGAACGGCTGTCCGATCGGCTGGCATAGCCTAACAAAATACAGCACTTTTACAATAACATCCCATATCCTGATCTGCGTAAACTAATCATACATACAAACATAATTGTTTACAAAGACACAAATATACAAAACATGACTTCATGCTGACGGAAGCTACAGACGTTTGTACTAACAGACTCCCCCTCGGATGTAGCTGTAGTTCCTTCCAGCATAGTCTTTAATTCCTCCTGTTGCGTCTTCTTTCACGAGCTCTCTGTCTTCTCTTTTCAGCCTTTTCTTCTAACATTCTACGTCTTTTATGCCTTCCTTTAGTTAACCACCAGTTTCTATAAACTGGATCACCATCACGATTTCAATCCCATTTTGGTATTTTGTTCACATCTGATTCAATCGGTGTTTGATATGTTGGTGGCATGATCTCCATCTTACGTTTTCCTACCTCAGCAGCTCTTTCAGCAATCTTTTTAGATCTTTGTTCACGCTTATACTTTTCAGAAACTCATCAATCTCCAGATCTCTCCATTTTGTCTTCCAGTATCTACCAGAATTGATGTCTTGCGCAAAACAAACATCTACAACTGTTTGGTATTGTTGTTCTTAAGCTTTGTCTCTCTTTTCATAAACGATCTTGTTGTAGAACAAGCAATCGATACCCTTCTTTGAACAGTTAACAAGCCACATTGGATCCAGAATACTGATTCTTCGAGATTTTCCCGTGGACTTGTCATACAGAGAGATAACTACCTCAGCTGTAGTTTCGTTGTACAGCCAGCCTTGAAATAAATCATGGAAGTCTTGCTCAATGGCTCTAAGTGGCATATTCTTCAGGCATCTAGGCGGCTTCACATCCAGAGTTATATCCTTTTTACCATTCTCTAGATATGTGACAATCTGCTTTGGATATTGTGGCTTCCAATCAGGATAACCATTTTTTGCTTGCAATTTGATGTAGTTCCACAAATCTTGATCATGTTCTCTAACTTCTGGACCATAGTAGAACTGTTTGATATT
Organism: Helianthus tuberosus; assembly: GCA_030545235.1. NCBI lineage: Eukaryota > Viridiplantae > Streptophyta > Magnoliopsida > Asterales > Asteraceae > Helianthus > Helianthus tuberosus. The sequence goes on from JARYGA010055098.1 coordinate 34,334, forward strand.
CTTTGTTTTCACCAACTCATCCACATCCCACCACGGTAAAGAGCTGATATCTGACAGAAATTCGAAGTACTGAACTCCTTCTTCCTGTCTGATAGCATAGACTTTAAGATCTTCAAGATATCCCCATGACATAATGTCTCCCCATGAAAGATTTTTGTCATGTGTGAAATACTGTAGAGCTCTAAGAGTTTTTCTTTCCTTGGGCATGTTTTTAAACCACCTTTTTCGTTCTTCAGCAAGAATCTCTCTGGGAATTGTTTCAGGAATACCTTCAGTAGAAACTTTTTCAACAATTTTCCTTCTGATTTCATCTTCATTTCTATCTTTGAACATTTCAGCAAGTGACGGAAATGTTTCATCAATTCCAGCATAATGAAAATCGGTATCTTCATCAGATGAATCTGAAGCATCTTCAATAATAACTTCATCATAATGATCAGCTTCATATGCATATCTTGATTCAAAATCTTTCTCTGGAGACTGAGGAATCTCGTCCTCAATATCAAACTTGAACTTTCCATCTTCCAAACCCAACTCTTCTAACATTTCAGCTCTAGTTCTCCGAACCTCAATCTCACCTTCATATTTTTCATATAGGTAGATAACAGTAGGGTTTGTTAGAAAAACCTGGTCTGCATGTTGTTTTCCAGATGATGAGGCTTCATGTTGAGTATCATCTTCCTGTTTGTTAATTTCATCATTCATCAACTCTTCAATCCTTTCTTGAACATTAGGATTATTGATTAACAAACTAGAAGACCCTTGATCATCATCATCATTTTTCTTGTCATCATCATCTTTCTGAACAGACTCGTCTTTATCATTATTATCGTCTTCATTCTCTTCTTCATCACCATATATTTCAAGATCAGAATCACTAACCTCTTCTCCATGTGCTTTCTTTGCTTCTTTTCTTCTTTCATTAATTTTCATTCTGCGAACAATCTCTGGTATACTGTAAGGCACCGTAGAAGCATTACCAACAAGAACGAATTGTTGTGTCTTCCATTCCAGTAACAACACTTCTTTGGCCTTTCTCTTCTTTTGAATAGCAGCAACTCTACGAATAGTTTCATCAGAATCAATGAATAGAGAAGACTCACCAACCATCATAAAGTTTTTATTCTCTTCATCATCTTGTTCTAGAATATCTCCAACAACTTGTTCTTGAACAACTTCAGCATCAACCATTTCAACATCTTTACTTGAAGAACCACCAGCTTCTTGAATATCTTTAACAACATTTTTGTTCTTTTGAGTGGAATCTTCAGCTAGTCGTCTTTCTCGTTCCATTATTCTCTCTTCTACCTTTTTAATTTCAAGATCATTGAAGGCAGCATGAACATCAATCTTCAAATGACTTTCCATTACCGCATACAACATGTTAAGCTGGTTGTCTTTCATTACTTTATCAGCCTTCATTGCTTCCATCTCCAACTTCATAGCCTTCATTTCATTTGATGAAGCTTCACTCATTTCACTGAGAAGCTGATTAAGCGTCTGATTCACATCTTTAAGATTCTTTATCTTCACATTCAATGAAGAAATTTCTGCAGTCAATAATTCAAACACTTTAGAATTATCACTGCTATCATCCTTCAATTCATTTATCATCTTCTCTTTGTCTATCAGCACCATCCTGATTTGATCATGAGCTTTCATCAGCTGATTAACCTGCTTCTTTAAAATCTCACGTTCTGCTTCAGCTTTGTCTTTAGCCTTTTCAAGAGCAGCAACTTTCTTCAGTAATTCTTTTACAGCTTCATTATTGAACATGTCATAATCATCTTCTGGAATATCTTCATTAAAAACTCCAGTTGCAGGTGGAAGATTGCCAAAGAAATCATCTGTAACTTTTGGACGAGAGGATTCTGGAATCTCAATATTTTCAGGAATTGGAGGAAATTTTGAAGAAAAGTCTCCACCCTCAGTCACTTCAACATAATCATCTTGACCAACTTTCCCTTTAACCTCTGGTTCTTGATCCTTTAATGATTCAGCATGCTTTTTGCCTTTGCCTCCTTGATCTTTTTGAGCTTTAGCTTCTCCTTTCTTTACTCGCACACTTCTAGGAATACCTCCAGTTTGAACAGCTTTGCGCTTCTTTAATTGTTTCTTTGGTTGATCTGGTTCAAAAGAAGTGTCTTCCTCATCTGATGCTTTTTGTTTCTTTGTAGACTTTTTCTAGAGTTGTGCTTTGCCTCTGCCAAGTGTAGTTGGATCAAGTTCTGATTCTGATTCAGTAGCTTCAGAATCTTCATCACTTGAGACATCTTGAACAACACCTTCAGGTTCTTTGCCTTTGACACCTTTAGCAACATCCTCATTCTTCTTTAAAAAGCTTTCAAGAGTTTGTGATAACAACTCAGCTCCTTCTCGAATAACTGCTGACGTTTCCAAAACTGTTTCATCTATCAGCTCTTGTTGCGGTTCTCCAGAGGTGTCACACCCCGACCACGTAGGACAACCAAACGTGGCGGAAACGTCGGGGAGTGTTGTAACGGAATCATTGTTTCATAACACATGGAAATTGAAATATTGTTTTATTGATTAAAGTAGTTACAATGTCTTGACAATCAAAGAAACATAACATAAATAACTAGTCTTGCATCTTTTATTGTCGCTAAGGCCCAAGTCCGCCTAAGTGTATCTTGATAAATCCTATGCATCATATCCTGAAACACATGTGAAAATAGGTACGTCAGCATAAAAATGCCTGTGAGATACATAGGTTTATGAAAATAGGATTCATGACTTATTGTTTAAGAAAATGTTTAGTCATGAACCCTGTAATTTGCTTTGTCTTGTAAATCATTTGAAAAACGATAAGATCAGATGATATGTATAAATAAATGTAAGGTTAAATGAATAACCATGCAAGATGAGTTTGTATAAGATAAGTTGTTTGTAAAACAATGTATTGTGAAAAGTATGTTATTTGTATAAAATGTTATATGTCAAAATTGAAATGATTCAAATAACGCTACGATATGTAATACCATACAAACACTTATATATAGGAAGTACCAGCGGCGTATCCACCATGCTTGTATCATATTACACACGCCTCGTTACTTAAATCACTTACTCAAACCAACCCAACAATGTAAGATGTCTATGTTTAAACCAATTGTCAAATGTATTGAATAATATGCCAAAATGTTTATGTCAAGATGTAAATCATGCAACGTATAACCAATGTTGAAAATGTTTATGTGTCAAATGTAAATCATGTAATGTATAACCAATGTCGAAAATGTTTATGTGTCAAATGTAAATCATGTAATGTGTAACCAAAATGATATGTATGGCTAGTGAAATGCATCAACTAAACCATAGGTGAAATGCACAAAACAAAGTATTGAAGTAAAACTTGGTTTAAATCAAAGTTATGTTTTGTGTAGTAAATGCATGCTATACTGATATAGACATTTATGCGGTATTGTGAAAATTCATACATCCAAGCCTTGAGACAGTCGGATAACCATGTAAAAATGGGTTATCAAAAGAATATGTATTCGGATTCGGTCATTCCTTACGTCCAAACAAACCCGAGATTTCAGGAATGGGATTTGTCAAGTCCTATGGTACCACTACCTACTACCGAGCGGCATGATCGGTGTTAATGAATGTATAGTATAGTTTAAACAATCCAAATGTCATACCAAAATGTAAGCATATGATGAATAAGAAATGTACTAAGTATGCTAAGTTAATAAACAAAGCAGAAAAGTCATGTAAATCAATGTGCTAGCATGCTATCAGTTAACATACATAGCAGAAATGTAATGTAGAACCATGTACTAAGTATGCACACAATGGACATACATAGCATAAAATGTAATGAAATCATGTACTATAATGTACTAATGAACATAGAAAGTATATGATGTGAAAACAGGAAAGCATGAAAGTAACAAGTAGGCACATGTGTTTCACCCCAAAATAGTTTGGAAAACAGTAAAAGAGGGGTCTATGTACTCACTTGAGATTGCTTAGTAGTCCTTGAGTAACAACCAAACAATGCTAGAGATCGCGGATATCAAACGGCACCTAATATAGGTAACTATGTTAATAAACCGGACCTATATCGGAGGATTTAGATATAATGAGGGTTAGTAAACCAAACGAGTATAGAGACTCGTGTCATATGGTTTAACAAAGCCTACATACTAAATGAAACCTAACCTAAGTGCTTTCGACCCATCGCAACCCATTAAGGTAGCTTATGCTACTTTAACGCGTCGTGCGCGCAAAAGCGCACTCGAGACGTCTAACTAGCCCTATGGCAAGTGTTATATGCCTAAACATGTTACATAATCAGTTAAGTGATGAAAGTTTAGGTTACATATGCTTAATTACCAATTACACATGAAAAGGGTATTCTGGTAATTTACCTAAGGCATATAAACTACCTATCATACAACTACTTAACGAAGCGACCATAAGGTATAACCTCGGAAGGTTATTCCCTATATACTATGGTCACCTAATGTGTTTGGTCGGATGCTAATGATCGACCAAATGGGTCAGGTTCGAAGGTATAAGCGATTTATTAGATCGCTTACCCTACGACCCTAGACAACGTGGTAATCAGTAGGCATAGTCCCAAAGGACTATAACCAACGTGATTACACTCACGTTGCGAAGTTCAAACGAACTTCGCATTGACCATAAACTGGTTAACACAGAAAGTCAAACAAAGTTTGACTTTCAGACTTGAAAAGACTCGAAAAGCAATAAAAGAACGAAAGAATACTTACGAAGGGTCCCCGAATGCTAACCTCGATCCAAGTAGCTCAGGTATGAAACAATGGTTTCAACTTAGAGCTTCTCAAATCAAGATTCTAGTGGGTTTTGAAGCAAATGGGGGTGGGGTATTTATAGGATTCGTAGAGCCATTAAGATCGTTCCTCGTTAACCGTGATTTGATCTTGGCCATACACCTCAAGATAGTGGTTTTACAAAACCATTTGAGCCCACGGTATTGCCAAAACCATGTGCGAAAGTGAAAATGGACCAAATACAATGTTTCTGTCCAGGTTAGGCAGTCGCGTAGCGCCACTGCCAAGGCATAAGGTGCTCGCGCTATGCCACTGCCCACCAGTATCAGCAAAGTTTCAAAAATGGCAGAAATGGTCCCTGCAGCCCGTTTAAGCTATTTTCGATGCGTTTGAACCCCGTTAACCTCATTTCAAGGCTCTAAAATGAAGTTAAAGTATAGGGAACTCAAAGCATGCTCAAAAATATCTCGGATGTCGGTTCGTTTGGTCGTACGATCGCGATGTTCGGTTAATTACGACGGAATGCGCATAAGCGTGAAAAACGATCCAAATGACGCGACGAATGGATTTTTCTTATGCCAAACATTAAAATAAAATGTTTTAGTGCTTACATAAATTTTTGGATGTCCGGATGTATTCAGAACGTAAGTTATGCGCGAAAATGCAAACTTGTGCACTTTTTGACGCTTTTAGTCCTTGAATGACCCAAAAGTTTATTTTAGCACACCGAACCCCTCAAAGCCTATTTCTAAGCTATATAAAGGATATTTAAGGTGTGTTTAACTTATGGTCATGTTCCGGAATGTCTGTTACAGTTCAAATTGGCATACTTTCACAGTTTGTCAAGTTTAGTCCCTGTAAGCGATTTAACTCGATTTTGCCATACCAAAGCCTTCAAAACTTATTTCTAAGTTATGTAAAGGTTATTTAAGGTATGTTAAGCCAATGTCACTATTCTGGAGTGTTTTTTGCATTAAACTGGTTATATTTACGCATCGGTGCGCGTATAACCTTCCAGAAAGCGATTTAGAGTTTGGAATTGAACAAAAATTTGATATGTGCAAATGATACACATATTTATACAAATCCCAAGTATGAAATACAATATTTCATTGGTTTGGTATTTGTTTGATGGTCGCAGTGACCCAGGTGTCACAAGAGGACCCTGCAAAAACAAATTTTGCCAGATTTATTAGAAACTTTTAACAATTTAAAATTCTAATTGCCTTATGACTCCCCCTTTCACTATACCCTTGACTACATTCTTCGGAATAGAAACTGCAGGGGACGTCTTTGGAGTTCTCTTTCTCTTCCCATCTTTTACTTTCTCAACCCACCATCTAGTATTATTTTCTTTAAACTCACTCATCTTCACATCTTCATTATCTGAATCACTGTTCTCATGTCTCCACTTGTCATTCTCAGGAGCAACATAGTCTGGATTCTTGATTTTGCACTTGTAGGATCGGTTTTTATGGTCGTTATCTTTGTTGATAATGAGGCAGCAATAAACATAACAAAAAATCCTGTTCATCACGCTAAAACGAAACACATTGAAATTCGTCATCACTTCATCCGATATTGTTTCGAGAAGAAGTTGATACGAATAGAAAAAATCCACACCGATGAACAAAAAGCTGATTTACATACCAAAGCATTTGACAAAACTCGTTTTCAATATCTTTTGAAACTTGATGGTATGAAGTTACTATCGGATGCAGAAGAAATTGTTGGCGTCGATGAAGGTACCACTGTAGATGATGTTGAAAAGCAATCTGCAATGGTTTGTCGAATTTTTACTTGTTTTGGTCTTTAGGGGGAGATAGGTTTATAATTTTAGAAAATACAAAAAACAATAAAAAAAATTCAAAAACCCAAAAACATGATAAAATTCAAAAAGAGGTTGTGTAAAAAAGGAAAATGATAGTACATCAGCTAGACTGTTACGGTATGCTAAAGAAATGGAAAGTTTAAATGCGTTAAACAGTCTCACTAAAGATGTGACGATAGGCTCAGCTAGACTAGTAGATTTGCGATAACGATACAAACTTAAATAAAAAAGCCTAGTTCTAGTGGGAAACATGGTTGAAAGCATAGTACTTAGTTTTGTCCTTCGTGATTGTGTACCTACTCAGTAATCGCTGAATGCTAAAAGAGCATAAATACCGGTTAAGTCTGTGAACTTTCACAACTTGCTGAAAAAGTCGCTGTGATTATGCATTTTATTTTGCAAAGATTTAAACTTGTTTTATTTCTTTATTTTGTTTAAGCATTGGACATCCTCTGCGTATACGTGAGTATCGACCTGGATGTTATTGCCTAAACGTTCTGCGTTATTTTCGTTGGTGTTTCGTTTAAGCTTTGGATCACCTCTGCGTATACGGGAGTATATTCAAGAGGTGGGACACATGAATAAGTTTAAGCCGCTAAAACACTAAATTCGTATCCTGGACAGATTGAAATGTGTGTGAAAATTTAAGTGGATCAGTATATCGACAATCTAAGTGAATTGTTTAATGCTATGTATGAAATAAAGCTTAACGATACTTGTAACTTGTCGGTAGCTGATATGATTCCCTAACACGCTCATCAAAAATATGTTTGTAAATATTTTATGTTTACTGCATTTCAGTTCTGTATTTCTTTCTAATTTAGAAGCTTTATTAAAAATCCCAAAAAGATTTTATATTTCTGCTTTATTTTCCGACAAACCAAAGCGGAAAGCTGATCTTCAGATTTGAACTGAAGGCAGGAAGTTTCTGGGCTGGATGTTGAGTTTGGAGTTAATCATATGAATCCTGTGGAAATGAAAAGTCAAATACAAGTTCATTAATTTGAAACTTATAATTTTCAGAAAAAGATTGATCAAAACATCAGTATGCTTTGTTTCGGGTTAACCAAGGTCATTAAGTTGGACTTGGTAGGCAAATTAAGTACCTAGGGTCATTAACTTGGACCTAGATACTTAAGTGGATTTTCAAACACTGAAAATTTCAAAAAGGTCAAAATGTCAAAGTTTTGAGAAAAATAGGAATGCTTGGATCGGACAGCTGACCGATCGGACAGCATTACTAGCCGATCGGGCAGCACACCGACTCAATGACACCTATAAATAGGAGGTCAAAGTTCAGTCAAAACGGTTACATGGTCGATCGGTTGACCCTTCTCTCTCAAACTTTCATCTGATTTCTCATTGTTTCATTGATTCTCTTTGGATTAGAACATTGGTTTGTTGGTTTGCACATCATTCACAATGCCAAAGGTAAGTTTTTCACATCCAAATCTATCATTTGTTCTATATGTTCTTCATGTCGTCACTGTCAACGTCTTTAGAATCAGATCTAGGGAGTTCTATCTATTTTTGTTGAATTTTAAGCACAGGGTTTTGTTCGCAATATTAAGATCTGTAGATTTACCGGTTTAATTTGTGTCAATTCATGTTTATCTTGAGTAGATCTGATGTTTAGTGGTTACGTCAGTCGGCTAGGTTTTAGTGAAATTAAACCTTGTTTGGAACGAATTAGAGAATAATGAACATAGGGTTTTGATCGCGACAAGATTTTTCACATAGATCTATGTTCAATTTTTGATAATCTGCCTAAAAAATTCTGAGTATGATTGTTCTTGAATGTTCTTGAATGAGATGCCAACCGATCGGTCAGCCTTGCCAGCCGATCGGACAGCCATCATTGTGAATGCACAAGTAGTGTTGCTTGTTAGGATAGCTCATGCCTTGGAATTTGTGCAAACTTTAATTTGACTCATGTTCTGTATTGTGCTAGCTGATCGGTCAGCCTTGCCAGCCGATCGGACAGCATTGCTAGCCGATCGGTCAGCATTGCCAGCCGATCGGACAGCATTCTTACATTTCATTGAAATCTATGCAAAATGGCCAACCGATCGGACAGCTTTGTAAACCGATCGGACAGCTTTCTCTGCACTTCATTAGTGTTCAAACAATTGCTAGCCGATCGAACAACATTGCCAGCCGATCGAACAGCATTGCCAGTCGATCGAACAGCATTGCCAGCCGATCGGACAGCATTGCCAGCCGATCGGACAGCATTGCCAGCCGATCGGACAGCATTGCCAGCCAATCGAACAGCATTGCTAGCCGATTGGATAACATCACTAGCCGATCGGACAGCATTTCTGACCGATTGAACAGTTTTTTTCCATATATACCTGCGTAATTGATTAATAATGCATATCTTTACAGGGAAGAGGAAAGGATACGGATAAGGGTCACAGTGTATACTGTGTAATTGATGAAGCTAACACAGAGAATACGGTGGTTGAAAAAATGGCCAAATTCTTAAGAGAAAGCAGAGTTGCTAAGGCTTTATCTGACATAACTGTTATATATGAATCTCATGTAAGAGCCTTCTGGAATACAGCTAGATATGAGGAAAATGATAAGATGATACACTCAGTATTAAGAAAGAAGGACAAAAAGGGAAAAGATATAGATGTAGAGTTTAAGTTTGGTGTTGGTGTTGGAGACATTAGAAGAGTTCTAGACTTAAAATATTCTGACGACGATCCAACAATCATGTCTGAACATCTTGCTAAAGGATTGTGGTGCAGAATGGGATTCACTGGCCATATCAATGGAAAGATGACTAAGACAAGTTTCTCAAAGGCCTACAGATTTTTGATGCATTGCATGGTTCATTCATTGTCACACAGGAAAGGAGCATATGATGAAGTATCAGATTACATCATGAATATTATCACAAGTTTGGTATTGAACAGACGTTACAACATTTCTCAAGTAATCTTTGAATATATGAAGGAGAACTGCCAAAATAAAGGTGACATGTATATCATGTATCCAAGATTTATAATGATGATGATAAATGATAAGTTCAAAGATTTTCCAAAAAATAAAAGTGACATTATGGATATGAGAAACATAACGACTGAGACCATTGCAAGAATCACCAAAGAAAATGATGCAAAAACGAAACAAATGATATGCAAAATCAAGAATCCAGACTATGTTGCTCCTGAGAATGACAAGTGGAGACATGAGAACAGTGATTCAAATAATGAAGATGTGAAGATGAGTGAGTTTAAAGAAA
>JARYGA010055099.1:0-65505 GCA_030545235.1 Helianthus tuberosus
AATGAAAACGAGATCTCTATCAATTATGTACAAAATAGTACAATATGGAACCGAAATGAAACACGTGTTAATGATATATTTGCATATGCTATAGCAACAGATGTAATCAATGAAAATGATTACATACCTAAAACTCTAGAAGAGTGCATGCACAGAATTGATTGGCCAAAATGGCAAGAGGCCGTAAAGGCTGAGTTAGACTCGCTTGAAAAACGAAATGTTTTCGGACCTGTAGTCCGAACACCCATAGACGTCAAACCAGTAGGTTATAAATGGGTGTTTGCTATAAAAAGAAATGAAAACAATGAGATTGTACGATACAAGGCACGTCTTGTAGCACAAGGGTTTTCCCAAATCCCAGGAGTTGATTATGAGGAAACGTATTCCCCTGTAGTGGATGCGATAACCCTTAGATTTCTAATTGGCCTTGCAATCTCAGAAGGACTTCAAATGAGACTTATGGATGTCGTCACCGCATACTTGTACGGGACACTAGAAAATGACATCTACATGAAAATGCCTAAAGGATTAAAAATGCCCGAAGCATTAAAATCAATACCTCGAGACATGTGTGCTATAAAGCTAAAAAGATCTTTATATGGTCTTAAACAATCTGGCCGCATGTGGTACAACCGGCTCAGTGAATATCTCGAAAAAGAAGGATACAAGTCTGATGTAATCAGTCCATGTGTTTTTATAAAAAGATCACTCTCAAAATTCACTATTGTAGCAGTCTACGTTGATGATATAAACATCATCGGAGCTCCTGAAGAGATAGAAAAAACTGCTAATATATTAAAGAGAGAATTTGAGATGAAAGACCTTGGCACAACAAAATTATGTCTCGGCCTGCAGTTTGAGCATTTACGAAACGGTACATTCGTCCATCAGTCAAACTACATCCAGAAGATGTTAGTACGTTTTAATATGGACAAAGCTCATCCGTTTAGCATACCCATGGTTGTCCGACCGCTAGATCCTCAAAAGGATCCTTACCGCCCTCAAGAAGAAGGCGAAGAAGTACTTGGTCCAGAAGTACCATACTTAAGTGCGATCGGTGCTCTTATGTATCTTGCAAATAACACGAGACCCGATATTGCATTCTCGGTACATGTACTAGCAAGATATAGTTCAAACCCAACACGTAGACACTGGAAAGGAATAAAACACATATTCCGATATATTTGCGGGACACAAGACTTAGGTCTTTTCTACCAGAAAGGTCAAAAGTCCCAGCTTGTTGGGTATGCTGATGCTGGATATCTATCAGATCCACATAAAGCAAAATCTCAAACAGGTTATGTATTCACATATGGTGGCACAGCAATTTCTTGGAAGTCAACTAAGCAAACACTTACAGCAACGTCATCAAATCATGCCGAACTAATTGCACTATATGAAGCTGGTCGAGAATGCGTGTGGTTGAGATCAATGATTACTCACATACAAGAAGCATGTGGATTAGAACAGATCAAGAAGGAGCCGACGATTATTTATGAAGACAATGCTGCTTGCATAGCTCAGATCAAAGAAGGTTACATCAAGGGTGATCGAACAAAGCACATTTCACCAAAATTCTTCTCAACATATGACTTGCAGAAAGAAGGGGAAATTGATGTTTGCCAAATCAAGTCAAGTGAAAATTTAGCTGACCTATTCACAAAATCTATACCAAGAAACAGTTTCGAGCAACTATCACACAAGATCGGTCTCCGTAGATTGAAAGATGTTTGTTGAATTCAGGGGGAGAATTATACACGCTGTACTCTTTTCCTTGACTAAGTTTTGTCCCATTGGGTTTTCTTAGTAAGGTTTTTAATGAGGCAGCATAACTGGTCCAGCAGTATCAGTTTATCTCATAGGTCCTGAAGTACCGATTTAACATAATCCTGACGCATGTTGTTAATTTGTGTATAATAAATAGTAATGTATATCTGAGGGGGAGTGTTGTAAAATCAGATATACTCATATACATAACTCCCACCATAACCGTTTCGTCAGTTACACATAAGTATACATTATTGTATTGAATGATGAGACCGTTTGGCAGTTATCATCTATATGTATTAATACATTTGTATCATATGTAGATAGTGTGAGATTGAAGATTCAATATACAATTTCCATTGTTTCATATCACCATGTTCCTTAATAAAACCTTTTTTACTAGGGCCTAATAAAGAAGTACCAACAAATGAGACTCAGGAAGCAGTTCCAATTGTTAGATTTTTTTTACTATTCATGTAAAAAAATTGTGTTTGCCTTGTTGCTCCCAAATACTTTATTTTCATGATCACAATTATGGTTCACTTAAATTTTGAGAGTCTGCTTCAAACAACAATTCTAATGCTGTAGTTGAACCAAGCACCAATGAAGGGAATTTGGCTAGCATTTTAATTGCCACTAAGATGTAGGATCTTGAGAATATGCTTAAACAAAAGACTTTTACTGGTTCGTTTTTTTTCTTCTCTGGATATAATTAAGTTTCTTAAGTTTTTTTTAATGTTAATTTTGTTATTTTTAGTGCAGTTTGCAAATTATAAAGTCAAATCTGAGCCTCCGACGTCTTTTTTCTAACCTTTTTGGCCCTTAGCGTCTTTTTAACCCTTTTGGCCCCTAACATTTAATGGATAGGGTTAGTGTTAGGGGCCAAAAGGGTTAAAAAAATGTTGGGGGCTAAGATGTTAAAAAAATATTTTGGGCTAAAAGAGTAAAATTGATATAACCATAGGGGTCAAAATCGTAATTTACTCTTTACTAATTTAGGAATGTTCATTACTGGTTGTGCTAGATTTACGCAGTTGGAGATTCTTTTAACATTTTAAGGATAAAGTTATATTTTTTTAAGTTCACAAAGGATAATATACTTATTAATTGATGTTTGGGTTCACTTGTTAAAAAAGGTGCAATGTCTTTTTACAAAACATTTTAAATTTGTTAGTGGTTTACCATGTTCACTAACCTTCTTTACTTGCCTAATGTGGATATGTATGGGTAAAACTTCAACAAGTTGGCAGTGAAATAGTTACATATTAAATTTATGATCATTAAGAAAAAAACACTATTTGTACCTATCTTGTTTTAATTATAGAAAATAATTGATTCGAGTTATAAGAATACTTGATATGTACAAGCAATAGAGGTTTTAAAGTATTTAAAAAATTACACTTGTAAAAAGTTGTACACTTTTATGTATTTTTAAGATTATTAGTTTTCCTATCCAAAAGTAATTAAGTTTTTGGAATGTATCATTAAAGTCGATCAAATTCGTAGGATTTACATGTATTTAGGGTAACTGCAACGTCTCTTCAAGCTGTCATTGAAGCCTTAACCATACCAAAAACCCGTTGCCTCCATGCATAGTCGTATTCCAAATATTTTGTTGTGACGGAATGTATGTAGTATGTAACATACAATAGTTTAATTGTCCCACGTAGCCGTTACGTATTAAGGTTTGAATCATGTTCCCACTATCTATTGTCGACTCCGCTGCAACGCGTGGGTTTCCTACTAGTAACTATATAATACATTTCCAATGGACATAAAAGTAATTTAACCCCAAATTTTAAGATGGCAGACTAAAAGGCTTAAATAAAACCTATTTTTTTACAATTTTCTTCCCATTTTATCCTCCTCTCCTTACAATCGACAGCCACCATCATCAGTTTCTTCATTTCTTCACCTGAATCGACAGCCACCCACCATCATACCAGCAATTGAATTCCCTGAATCGTTTCTACCTTTATGATTGAATCTCTACAGCCACAAACGAATTCAGTTCTTTCCTATTTCCTCCATCAATTGTATTCATACCTGATTCAATACACCAATTGAATTCCCAGATACGTTTCATACCTGCAATTATTTAACACCAAACCCATCATGGAATTGGGTAGGGTTTTCACCCCATCCCTAACTCATCGGCCTTCTTATCCTCTGCCAGGCGATTTATGGGATCGTTGTTAATGGGTATGAAGTATGAACATGGTCTAGACATTGCACAAAATCAAAGAAGATGTAATCCGGAGACCGAATCCACGACTGTAAGTTTTAAATCATTCGATTTGTTGATTCCAAACAAACGATTTCACTTCTAATAAAAAATAATACTTTTTTGTATTATATGAAAAAGGTTTAAAATTGGCAAGCTGGTTAATAAGGAAATCACAAAAATCGGTTGGTCAACCATGCCAGATTATTTCCGAGAGTTTATACTTTATACACGGGCAGGTCAAATGGGCAGTACTCAAGCAGGTCAGTTTTTATGCATGTCAAAACGAGTTGGGTCGATTGGATAAAAGATTGAAAGAGGTTGGGTCGTCTCTATATTATAACAATAACATATTTGAATAAACTATAAGTAAATTTTCTGCGTTAAACGTGGGTGACTTTTAACTTTTTTTTTGACCCTGTTCCCACTTTTAGTTTGTTTTGACCCATTTGAGATAAAACACAAACTGGTCTAACCCATCTATAAGTAAATGGGTCGAATTCGGATCCTCTAACAAAATAAAGCCTCTTAATAATCTCAAATAATTTGTAGAATATAGATGTGAATATAGGAAATATCATAACCTTTTTTTTTTATTTATTTCCACATTGGCAAGACACTTGTTTAATGGTCAAATTTCGGTGTAAACATATTGGGTTATAGGATACTGCAGGTTGAATTTATGACTGTAATATAAGTTGGAAATCTATTTTTTTTCCTTATTTATGTTCTGTTTGGTACTCAAATACTTTGGACACATTGGGTGAAATGGTTTCTACACAACAGTATAAAGGAGAGAAAGGAGTGCTAAAAATGAAAATTTTATCAAAAATTGGTTATGTTACAGATTGTGCTTTTATATAGTTACATGACTTAAGATGATTCTGTTGGTGGCCTGTAAGTTCAATGTGAGTATGTATTATCTTAACATCCTGATAAAAAGTATGTAAAATCAAGTAGAGTGAATTGGGGATCTCGACCTCCTCGACGATGTTTTATGAAATATTAATAAAAGAAAAAAAATTAAGTGATGTAAACGGGCCAGGGCATCAAAAATAAAGCATCAACTTCATGTTATGCTCACCACATGAAGCTTCAAGGAGTGTCACGCCAGAGCTTTAAAGCATCGATATTCATCCAAGCATCCTGTTTGATGAAAAGCGTTTGTCAATTGATTCTTTAATTTTTATTTGGATTGAATTATTTCTGATTTTCTAATTTTATTTCATCTTTCTGTTGTTTGATTTAATGGCAGATTGTGAGCAAGGATGGTGGTGTATTGTTGAAAGACAACTTTGAAGGAGGAGTAACATGGGCATACGAAGTTGGTTCAAAGTCGATGGTCTGTCCTATAATAGTCGAGGATCTCAATTCACCTCGTCAAATGCTTGTACAGGTACTAACCATCAACAGCCGTTTATATGTAAATATATTAAGAAGTGACGCCACATATATTGCTTATGTGTATGGTCGTCGGGTTGCAGATGTTATGTGAAGAAAGAGGTTCGTTCCTGGAGATAGCCGATGGTATTAAAGGATTAGGATTAACTATCCTGAAGGGGGTGATGGAGTCTCGTAACGACAAGATATGGGCCCACTTTACCATAGAGGTAACACTAATCAATCATTAACTTATGTTAAAACGGTTTACTTTGATAAATGTGTGACATTATATTGCGTAAACAGGCAAACAGGGATGTGACGAGAATGGAAATTTTTATGCCACTTGTTAGCCTCTTGGATCAAGCTGCCAAAAACGGTGGCGATTGCAATGGGAAGGAGAATATTTCGGTCCTTGAACAATCTTCCAACTAAGTAGCCACCAACCCTATGAGTGTTGGACCAAGTAGTTTACGTTATCGATCCAAATGTTTTATGTTAGGGTAAAGTTCTTGTACAAATAATCTTAACATACTAAACATACAAATTGAAGGAAAACTCAAAAAGACAAGGTGGCATTTTTGTAATTATCAATAACTATCAAAGTTACTATACAAATATACCTAAAAAAACCTAACCACTCCCCCCCCCCCCCACCCACCCAAGCTAAAATGCTAAAAACTAAACCCCCAAAAAACCTAAAAAAATAAAAAAAAAAACACACACAAATTATTTTATTTTATTTTTTTAACATTTTTTATTAAAAAATCGCTACTTTTAGTAGCAGCAAAAAAAAAAAAAAAATTTTTTTTTTTTTTGCTAACGAAATGTAGCGATTTTTTAATAAAAAATGTTAAAAAAAAAATTTGTGTTTTTTTAGGTATTTTTGGTTGTAACTTTGATAGTTGGTGGTAATTACAAAAATGCCACCTTGTCTTTTTGAGTTTTCCTTCAATTTGTATGTTTAGTATGTTAAGATTATTTGTATTTGATCTTTTGCCTTTATGTTATTAGCTAACTGACTGAAACTTGTTTATAAGTTGCCCTGTTAAACTAATATCTACCCTTTACATGTTCAAATATCAAATAATAGAACAGAACCATCCATAAACCCAGCTGCAAATTCACCCCCATGATTTTGAGAAGCAGCCTAAAACCAGCAAAAAATAAAAAAGAAAAATAGATACCAGAAATTCAAATTTATTATAGAGCAATTGTCAAGCTCATGCGTTGTTGGAAGAACATGATGGTGCACAGATGCATCTTTGGTTATTAAAATTGGAGTTATGGGGACTTTTTGTGAAGGTATGATTTACTTATGTAGGAGTTGTATGGCCTTAAGGTGGGCAATCAGAATGTGTTTATATCAACCATATATTATATAATGGGTATTACTATGTGCCCTTTGATCTTTCTTTTATATATTTCTTACCAGTTTCTAGACAAGGTTGTAGGCTCGGGCAAGTAGTAAGTGTTGCACATGTATTAAAGAAACACAGTTATGAAATGAAGACTTGATAGATAACCAAATAAAATACTACGGATTAAACAAAATATTATTTTATTTTTAAAAATAAATAGTAATTTGTGTTTACTCAAAATAATGCAGCCATTACAACAATCGAATATCTGTATTAGGTTGTGCAGTAACATTCCATGGCATTCTCACTTCACTGCCAGCCTGATTGTCTGATGTGTATCATGATCCCGCTTCCCCACTAGTATTTTGAAGTTACTTGTCTGAAAAAAATATATAAAAATATATATGCATATAACAATAAGGGTGGAGAGTGTGCCTTACTCGGCCACCCCTCCTCGAGTATGAAACGGCTGATGAGGGCAATAAGAGTGCTGGTCAAAACTGCAGCTATCATTATAGGGGAATGTACAGCTGCTGCCAAGAGTAAAACTACTAGTTTCAGAAACAACAGTTGTTCTTTATACCAGTTGTCTAGTTCTTTTTTTAAACGGCCAACTAAAATTTATTATATAAAACACGCCGGTCTGGCGGTCAACATAAACGTTCACTCGACATGGAATACATCCACCAAACAGAAAGAAACAACATACAAGTTACTCGGCCATAGATGTGATATAAAAACTACACCAATCTTCCCATGACATATTTGAACGCTTTGCTCTATTCTCTACCCATAGGAAACTAAACGCCTTTATATGCTCTTTTATCCTTAGAATATTCGGTTGTTTATGCTGAAATGCAGCCTCGTTTCGTGACTTACATAAAACCCAAACCATAACCCGTATGACAGACAAGATTATTTTTCACCACTTGGCCGACCCCCTATTTTCATTTGGGATGCGTATTCCAGAATAATAACCGGTTTTATCCTGCACCAACCCACCAAAAAGTACCAGACTGCATCTCACAAAGCTGTCTCGTCTTGGTCTAAAGCAGCGCAAATCAGGAAGTTGTATGTTTTTGCGAGCAAGCTCCATAGCCGTATGCAACATGTTTTGGACCAAGTCACAAAGTTTACCTTCATGGGCACCCAACCGTTCCAAGTGAAACCTAAGCCCAAACCAGAAAAAAAAAGTTTTTTGCTCCATCAAACGTCTGACACTAAATGCCCAGACGACTCGGGTTTCCAAATACACCCATGATCCCCCTCCCCAAATGCAAAAGAACTAACTGATGACGTCAGAGCATTCAGTTCCGTCTGCCGGCTCGGGTCCACCCGCGTTGTAATCCCGTTTTCCGAGATCCCCACATTCTTAGTCGAAACAAGCTTGGACATTTTATGGATAACGGCTCCTCATAAATCCACGCCTCCTCCCCCCCCCCAGAAAATCAATCCCCAAGACCTCAAAATCATTAGTATTTTTACCACTTGTTTCCAAGATCCTGGTGCAGATAGAAGTTCCATGTTCTTGTATTGTTGTGTAGACTCCAAATCACCTTCCTCCACAAGCTATCCCGGTCCACTTTGAATAGCCACCACCATTTAGCCAACATGGCCACGTTTAGCGACCCAAACTCCATACGGACCATACCCCCATATTCTTTAGGTGTCATAAAATTCCTCCAAACAACCCGATTCATTGTGTTGCTCCGGCGACGAACCCCAAAGGAACTCTCTCTGAAGCCTTTCCAATTGTTTTATCACTTGGCATGGCGCTCTATACAAAGAAAAGTAGTAAGTTCGAAGGGCATTTAAAACCGACCTAACCAGAGTTATTCGGCATCCAAACGAAAGTATTAAAGCTTTCAATCCTATCTCGTAGACACATAAATTCAGGTCAACCCGAACACAACCAAGTCTTATCCATTTTTTTAATGAGACATGTTGACCAGTTGTAAGCAGGTTTCGTAATTTGTCATATCTGTAAGTATTGGTGCGAGACCATTAACATTAGTGTTAGTATGTCTATCCATATAAAAGATTTTTAAAAACAAAATGGAAATAATTTATAATTGGCAGAGTAAACAAAATGTAATGTTTTACCTTTTCCTTTTCCTTTCTTTGTACGTTTTGGGTTTTTAGTTTCTTACTGACCCGGATTCTATAATTTTTATAGAAGTTTAGGCCGTTAAAAATAAAATAAGTTATATAAAAAGTTCTTTTTAGAAAATATTAAAAATCTTGAAAACAGATTAGAAAATTCCACTTGAATCTAAAAAATGGATAAGAGACAAATAAAAAATAAATATCCGTGTCAAAGTGAATGATTTGCCTAGTTTTATAATCTTTTTTACCAATTTTTTAATATGGATATCTTTTTAAGAATATTTACGTTAGCATTATTAATATGGATATTATCATCCATAACAATCACACCTAACCGATTACTAATCTTCAAGCTGTAATCTTTACATCCTACTCTTTTCAGAGTCTGATTTAGTAGATCTGCGATTTCACTTCTCTTTGATTCATTAGTCCAATAATATGTGGCCACATATGATTTATCATTCAATTGAATTAACTGATAATGTTATTTGTTTTAGCACAACTCATAGTTAGTCGAAGGTGCAAGGCGCACTCAAGGTTTAAAGGGTGAGCCTTGGGCCTCGGTGAAGGTGCTTTAAAAGCGATGGCTTTTTTAAGTGAGGTGTATAGTATAAATATACAATTTTTAGGCGTTAGTTTAGGTTGATTCCAGGCTTATTTAGGGTTTGTATAATAATTGTTTTAGACTAGCTCTGACGCTTTTTGACCAAAATCTCACCGGAACTTGGCTTGAAAAATGCACCTGAGGGCTTGAAAATGGGGCTTTTGAAGCAAAGCGAGAAGGCTGCGCTTGGCCTAGGGCTGTTCACGAGCCGAGCTAGGGCAAAACTCGGGCTCCGCTCGATTATAAACCGAGCTGGCTCGGCTCGGCCCGGATTTGAAACCGAGCTGGAAATCTAAGCTCGGGCTCGGCTTGGTTTTAAACTGAGCTGGCTCGGCTCGGTTTGGTTTGGCTCGATTTTGAAAAGAAAAAATAATACATGGATCTTAAAATTCAGTAATCTAAAATAAAATTTAATAATTCAAAAGAATATATCCAAAATAAGCTCAACCTAACACATTACAAGCCAAAATCAAGTTTAACGACGCAAATTCAACGAAATACAATATAAGTTCATTAACATGGCAATCAACCTTTAAATATGGTATAGATATCAAATTATCCTAATCACATGTAAATAATATAAGTTTTTGTGATATATTATAAGGGGAAGGTTCATTTGAGAAGAAAATTTTATTGAGAAGAAAAAGAATAAAAGGGTATAATTGTAAAACATTAAATAGTTTTTTTTCTCATCTCATTTATTATTATGTTTGACTAATTAATTAGTCATTAAGACTATAATCCTCCACACTAAATATTTTTGCCTACACACATCAAAAGTTATCCTACACATTTCGAAATTTATCTTACACATATTGAAATTTATCCTACACAACTCGTAATTTATCCTACACGCCTCGTATTTATCCTACACTTTAAATGAATTTTTATTTTTATTTTTTGTGAAAATATATATATCTTAAAAATAAGTTACAAATTTAATATATTTAGTTATTAAAGATGAAACTACCAATTAATGATGTATGTAAGTTTACTAATATACCCTTATAATTACATTAAGTACAAATATTAAATGAAGTCTAATGAAGCATTCCTATTGGTTGAAATTTCTTCTTTTTTCTTCTTACAAAGAATTTCTTCTCATTTGAACCCTCCACTATATTATAATGTATATAAAAATAAAATATATTAAAAGTAAATTAATCCGAGCTAAGCCGAGCCGAGCTGATATGCGAGCCAAACCGAGCCACATCGAGCGAGCTTTTTCCGAGCTAAATCCGAACGAGCTTCGAGCGATCTCCAAGCCGCGAGATTTTGGACAGCCCTAGGTTGTCCTGTAAAGTGGGCCTGAGCCTTGACAACAAAGGCACAACTTCCAATCTATTTGTACACTTTAATTTTTCTATGTATGAAGACATGAATGTGTGTTTATTTCTAACAGATTCAAAAGCATTTCTTCAAATGTGTTTTGAGTTAACTTGTGCAATGGCATTGCAGAAGCTCAGTTTGGTCAACGGAGTGCTTTTTACCGGTGGATGGTCTAAGAGTGGCCTCTACTTTGATGTTATTGAGGGAATTTTCAAGGTATCTGCACTTTCTTACACTAATACAAAAAAGAGTGTGATCTTACTAATCTCTTTGACACAACATTTAAATCTTCCAAAAATGTGCATGTTACGACTTAGTATTCGTATGGTTACCTCATTAGAAAACAGCCTATTTGCAACTGGAAAACACAAGTCGCAACCTTTTGATTAATGGTAATGCACTTGTAAAATCATTGGCTTCTTTTATTCTCTACTTTTGCAGCAAGTCTTGAAGAAGAATGATGAAGGTGAACATTTCCCATTGCTTGCAATATGCTTAGGATTTGAACTCCTAACGATGATGATTATGGTGTTAATGTTCATGTAGCTTTCTGCTGATCGGCGTTCGGATTATATGGGTCTGGTGTAGTCGGGTCATTGGTAATCGGTAATTGGGTTTGTGATCAGTTAGTTGGATGGATGGGAAGGTATCGGCGGTTTGGAAAGACTATGGGTGGTGTGTTAGGAAAAAGTGGCGTCTCTATAGTGGACAGTTTGAAGGTTGAAGTTGGGAATGGCAAAAAAAAGTGAGGTTTTGGTCTGATAAGTGGTTGGGCAGCGAAGCATTTAAAAACATATTCCCAGAGGTGTACAAGCTTGCTAATGATAAGAGGGTTCAAGTAGAAGGCTGCTATTAAGTGACAGGGTCCGTGATGCATTGGAGCTGGGAGTCTGTGTGGGACCTGAGGACCGTGTTCGAGTGGGAGCAGCTACGGAGATTAATGAGTTTTATGACTAATGCTCCAAATTCAAGTGTGGAAGATAGATGGGTTTGGAGTAATGAGTTTGGTGCAGATTTCTCAGGAAAAAACATTCGATAAAGATTGATTGCCGGGGCCTGAGACCATAATAACAAGCAAGTGGGATTCAAATGGAACAACTGGGTAATTCCTAAATCTAATTTCCTGATTTAGAGGGCCCTTTCGGGAGGTATTGCAACCAAAGTAGACCTGGTGCGACCTGGGATGGCTTTAAATAACACACAATTTGCAGCAGGCGTGGCCGGAGTAATGAGGATGTGCAGCACAATTTCGTCAGGTGTCTCGCGGCTAGAAGCGTTTGGTGATAGTTGTGCAGATGGATGAAAATAAATTCTTTTAAAAAAAAATGTAAAATCATATTGGATTTCGTTTTCTAAGATATATATTTGTATCATTTGAACTATCTTAAGATCTCAATCAAACCCATGATGTTATATCGACTCAAACCTAATTCCAATTCGGATTTCAAATATTCGAACCGGGACCTTTATCCAAACTAAATTGAAAATTCGATTCTCAAATCGAATTCGAATCTAAAACTTATGAACCAAATCGACCAGATTATTCGAATTCGACCTTTTCATTGTGGCCGACACATACTACATGGTAAAAGCATTTCATAAATACATGCAACATCAATAATAATAATCTAAAGTTATTAAAAATCAAATCCACGAAGTAATGGCAACTTACAACTAAGATTTGGGTTTGGGTAAGGGATTTGATTCCCAATAATAACATAATTTACTATAGAACTTAGAAAATGCAAAAATAGTTTGCAATGAATATAAATTATTAGTTTAAACATTAATAAAATGCTAAACTTATATATAAATGTATGTATTAAGGAAACAAAGTTATTATTATTATTTTTTTACTATTCAATTCTACCTTCAAGTTTAAATACAATCTAAAATAATAATCTAATTTTATTCCAAATTTCTAAGCTCGCGTTTTTTTTTTTTTTGAAAAACTCTGTTTAGGTTCTTCTGTCTGCGCCGCGCAGACCACGCGCAGATATTGTCACGTGTTATTTTTAACTTTAAATTCTATTTATTTTGGAAGCGTTCAGGACCCAAAAGCTTAAGCTGTTTTTTTCCCTCTATGTTGTTTTGCTTTTTTTTTTTTTACTTTGTTTCCGTTGTATTAAGTCATTCCTTTCCTAGAGGGCTAATTTTGCCCAGTTCATTAGTAAATTGCCGTTCTAAAAACTCGACTGTATAGATGTTTAATTTCACCACTATTATTACAATTTTCATGTGGGTCTATGCGTAGGCTTTAAATCACATCTTGCTTGAATTTAATGTAATTTTTCCTGCCCGGAAGGTTTTTGAGGAATTGATATTAAGTAGCAGGTATTGTATGGGTAATGGTCAAAACAGGTCGGGCATGGGTTAAAACGGTTGGGTGTGGCAAGGTTGGGAATAAGTATGAGTCGGGTCAAAACATGTATTTTTATTTTATTTTACGACATAATTCGATTAATATGCATTAATTTTTCCTGCCCGGGAGGTTCCCTGGTTATGTAGTAAAAATTTATGGGCAATAGGCCCCTTTGGCTATTCATCCACCATGGCGTGTCTTCTTAGGCGTATGGGTTTCTAAAACATTCTTATACAGAGATCTCATTATGAATTAAAAGGAAATTAGCTTTACATGGAAACTTTGAATACATATGGAGGCAAAGTTGGGATACTTATGAAACCGAACTAAAAATTTGTGGTGGAGAAGGGAAAAAAGGATACTTTTGAGATTTAAATACATAAACAAAATGTTTAACAACAATGAGACTCAGATTCTTATTTCATCAAACAATTCAGATTCTTATACTAGAACTTCTGTATTTACGTTTTTTGAGTTGTTTTTGAAGGCACGATAACTGAATTCGATTTATTCTTCGTTAATTTGACTTTAGGTTATTTTTTGGAAATGATTTTACCAAACGAAGCATGTGGAGCAGCACCAGAAGCTACAAAGAAGAACATCAACATTGTTTGAGAAATCCAGAATATCGCCAACATTGTTTCAGATGATGCAAAACAAAACCCGCTAAGATCATATCTTGCTTGACGAAGTGCTTGAGAACGAAGAATACGATCCTTTGTGGCCTCCCCCATAAGGTTCATCGTCTAACTTAATTGGTTTTTCGTATAGTGTGTTTGAACAAAAAAAAAAGTTGAAAATAAACTTGCTAATGAGGAATTGGGTCGAACATATGAAAAGACACCTAAAGTGATACCATATAAAACCTCCCAAAATTTTATTAAAAAATTTTAGTTATTACGGAACAAACAAATTTTATACTTACATTTTACAAACTAAATGTTCATAAAAATACACCTAAAAAAACCTCTTATGTTTGACCTATTTTGGAGCAAAAAAAACTAGATGTTAGATGTTTAAGACTGATGCATGGGTCTTTCAGGTCAAATTTATCAGGCAGCTTGGCGAGTAGGAAGCAAACGTATAGGGTTGTGGAGGACCAAGCGTCGACCAAAGAGGAGTTTTTGCAAGGTTTCAACCAATGATGAATAGCAAACCCACGAATAATATAATATTTTGTATCGGTTTACGAAACATTTTTTAACTGAGATCTCATTAAGAATTAAAAGGTAACAAGCTTTACACGAAAACTATGAATACACATGGAGACAAAGTTAGGATACTGATGAAACGGAACAAATAAATTATTGTGGAAGGGAAAGAAGATACTAATGAGTTTCAAAATGTTGTTTATGTACCTTTTATTATTAAAAACTAAATTTTCCTAACTCGAGATGTTCCCGGGTGATAGCCTAGTTATTTGATATATAAAATTAGATTTATTCAATTCGCACAATACACGGGGTTTTTAAAGATATATATTTTTTATTATTTAGTACAGAAAATTACATTTATTCAAACCGTGTAATACGCATATTTTTAAAGATGTAATTTTTTTATTATCTAGTATATAAAATCACATTTATTCAACCCGTGTAATAAATGAGGTTTTTTTAAAGATGTATTATTTTATTATTTAGTAAAAAATATTACATTTATTCAACCCATGTAATACACGTGGTTTTAAAGATATAACTTTTTTATTTGATATATAAAATTACATTTATTCAACCCGTACAATATGGTTCTTATAGATATAACTTTTTATTTTTTAATATATAAAATTATATTTATTCAACCCGTGCAATAAAGGAGGTTTTTAAAGATATATTGTTTTATTATTTAGTATATAAAATTTATTTATTCAACCCGTGTAATACACGGGATTATAACCTAGTAGATGATTATTAAAACAACGAACTTTCATACTTTCCACTGATTCCCCGTGGATTCGACACCCTACTTGCCCTTTACTAGTAAAAGGTGAATATGACACTTTTAACATCATTTTTGACCGACCTTACGACATCGATCAAAATGGCGCCGTTGCCGGGGATCGATGTCGTAAAAGGTGAATATGACACTTTTAACATCATTTCGAGACGAACAAAACCCATTTTTAACATCATTTTTACCAGGTTGTGATACATCCAGAGGATCAACAGAAAACCAAGTTTACGTGTTCTTATGGCACCTTCGCATTTAGGCGAATGCCATTTGGATTATGTAACGCCCCGGCCACCTTTCAAAGGTGCATGATGAGTATCTTTTCAGATATGGTCGGGGATAATCTAGAGATTTTTATGGATGATTTCTCCATTTTTGGTACGTCTTTCGATTTGTGTTTAGATAAATTAACAAGGTGTTAAAAAGATGTGTCGAGTCTAATTTGGTTTTAAGCTGGCAAAAGAGCCATTTTATGGTTCAGAGGGAATCGTGTTGGGACACGTGATTTCAAATAGGGGAATTGAGGTAGATCACGCTAAAATTCAGGTTATTTCAACTTTACCTCCTCCTACTAATGTTAAGGGCGTCCGTTCCTTTTTAGGACACGTCGGGTTTTATAGACGGTTCATTAAAGGATTTTCTGTTATCACAAAACCGCTATGCAACCTTTTGTTAAAAGATGTTCCCTTTGTGTTTGATGACAAATGCTTAAAAGCTTTTAACAATTTAAAACAACAATTGATTGAAGCCCCCATTTTACAATCACCGGATTGGTCGCTCCCCTTTGAAATCATGTGTGATGCGAGCGACTATGCGGTGGGGGCAGTGTTGGGACAACGGGCTGATAAGAAACCCGTGGCTATTTATTATGCAAGCAAAACTCTTTTAGATGCTCAGTTAAATTACACCACTACTGAGAAAGAGTTGCTTGCGGTTGTTTATGCGTTGGATAAGTTTAGGTCCTATTTGTGGGGTAGCAAAGGTGTTATTTACTTTGATCACAGTGCTGTCAGGTATCTCATGGAGAAGAAGGACGCTAAACCAAGGTTAATCCGATGGATTTTGTTGTTGCAGGAATTTGACCTTGAAATTCGAGACAAGAAGGGTAGTGAAAACGTCGTAGCGGACCATCTATCACGGGTGGTTCATGAAATAGATGCACCGGATGTTGAAATCAATGAAGCATTTCCTGATGAACATATATTATCTGTTTCAACTAAACCGTGGTTTGCTAATTTTGCTAACTTTGCTGTTACAGGTGATATTCCGGAGTTTTGGCCCAAAAAGAAGAAGCAACAGTTCATAGCTCAAGAGAAAACGTACATTTGGGACGAGCCTGATCTTTTTAAGGTGGGAGCTGATCAGATAATCCGACGTTGCATTCCGGATGAGGAGATAAAGTGTGTGTTGGAGTTGTTGCACGCATCGGCGTGTGGTGGACATTTCAGCGGACAGAAAACCGGGCATAAAGTGCTTGCGTGTGGGCTATATTGGCCTACAATTTTCAAGGATGCCGCTGAATTTACGAAGAATTGTGTTCGATGTCAACAATTAGGGAGTATCTCAAAACGGAATGAGATGCCCATGCAGCCGATCCTCGTGGTTGATGTCTTCGATGTTTGGGGAATCGACTTCATGGGCCTATTCCCTAATTCGTTAGGGAATTATTATATCTTGGTGGCCGTAGATTACGTCTCAAAATGGATAGAAGCGATTGCCACCAAGACGAATGACCATAAAGTTGTTTGCATATTTGTCTAAACAAACATATTTTCGCGATTTGGAATCCCTCGTGTGATCATAAGTGATGGGGGGTCACATTTCAAAAACTTTCATTTTGGAAAATTGCTAAAACGTTATGGTATAGACCACCGAATTGCTACACCATATCACCCACAAACTAGTGGGCAGGTCGAGGTTTCCAATAGGCAAATAAAAGAGATTTTACAAAAAACCGTGCGACCCGACCGCAAGGATTGGTCCACGAAGTTGGATGATGCTTTGTGGGCGTATCGTACGGCATATAAAACGCCTATTGGAACCACACCGTATCGGTTGGTCTATGGAAAAGGATGTCATTTACCTGCTGAGCTTGCTCATCGTGCGTTATGGGCTGTAAAAGAAGTTAACATGGATTATGAAAGTGCAGGTAAAGCGAGGAAGTTGTCGTTGGGAGAGATTGAAGAATTGAGGGATGAAGCGTATGAGAGTGCAATGGCGTATAAGGATAAAATAAAGAAGGTGCACGACGCGAAGCTACGACTACAGAAGTTTGAGGTAGGACAAAAGGTATGGTTATTCAATTCTAGACTGAAATTATTTCCCGGTAAGCTGTAAAGCAAATGGATGGGGCCGTATTTAATCACGCGAATCAGAAACTATGGAGACATAGAGATCGAAGATTTTGATGACCATTTGAGGCAAGTTGTGAACGGACATAGGTTGAAACCGTATTTGGAAGCAAATGATATCAACGGACCGGATAAACAGTCAGAGTGCCTCATGTTGAGCACTTTGGTCCATGATGCGGAATAACCATGTTCAGGTATGAAGTCTGGCTGAAGACTCATAAACTTAGCGCTTTCGGGAGGCAGCCCGAAGTTGTAGAGTAGTGTATTTTTGTTTGTTTTGCTTCGTTTTGCTTTGCGTGTGATTTTTGCAGGTTATAACTTGATATCGTTCTCCACGGATGAAATTACCCAAGTGTAGGGATGTTCAGTGAAATCTCAGGTACGTTTAAGCGCAATTGAGGACAATGCGCGGGTAAGTGGAGGGATAGATGAGTAAAAACACACGCGTCTCATTTGTATATATTTATATTTAAGTAATTAAAAAAATGGTTTGTGTATATTTATATAATTATAAATAAAAAAAATCAAAATCTACAAAAAAATATCTTAGTCATTTTAAGTTATAAAAAAAAAAATCAGCGCCACCATGTGCCAAAATCAGCGCCACTATGCACAGGAATGAGTTTCGGGTCTGTGGTGCGCCAGAATTAGAGCCACTATGCGTGGATTTTGTTGCAAACCTGGGTCAACCCATAAAGTTGTGTTTTAATAAACCAACTAGGTGGACACCCGTCCGATGGACGCGGGTACATCGTAAACATTGAATGTAAGCCTACGTTTATATGTAAAATATGAATTTTGTACCATTTCACAAAGTAGGTGATTGCATTATTTAGTACCAGTTGTAATACAAAGAATTGTAACCCAATAGAAAACTTTTTACTCAAAATAACAAAGAACAGTTGACTTTGTGTATCATTTCAAGACTGTCACTTCGTGAGTAAGCGTTGACCGAGTATGAAGTCAAATCTTTGATTAAGAGTATTGAACCTTGTTCACATTTACAAGACAAGAACATCGCAACCAAACCAACTAACTGCGAACTCTCTCAAGTTACAGATTGTTTTGCCAAAAATCAGTCTATGAGCACTATGAGGTTAACTTCCAAAAACAGGGTCTCGGGTTGAAGTTTAAGTTCACAATGCACCTATTGAATCGTCGTTTATTAGTTACAAAAACCGAAAACCGTTGACCTGTATGAATCGATGACTGATATTCTGATAAAAATTAAATTTTAACTACAGAATTAAAAAGTTTAGAATCCAACTGACTGAAAAGTTACCTCAATGAGTCAGTTAACAGCTATGGCTCGCATACTTTCATTGATGTCAAATTGTTGGCTCATATACTCGGGTGAAACCCAAGCTACAACTCTGAAAAAATAAAACAGAATTAGACTCATTCAGTCATTCAATTTGATCAAACTATAACTTGCATTTTTCAGCAGCAAGAAAGTCAAAGCATTTGATCTTTTGTGTAAAAGTCAAAAGGACGAAAACCTCCCAGTTTTTTCATAATAGCAATGAACTTAAGCTACAATTCAGTTAACATTCAATCCAAAGCCATATAAAGAAATTAAGAAAGTCATGTAATCAGCATGTTTTGACTTTTAAAGGTCAAAGGAGCCATATATGACATACCTCCATGCTTCTATAATAAGCATACAGATAAACAGACATATTTCATCTGATGATCCCTTTGATGCAAAGTTATTTCTAATATTCCAAGAACATTTGCACAGATTGATCTTCATCTTGATCTTTCCATATCTTTACTAAATTAAACAAAATCAAAACTTTTAGTTAAAAAAACTAAAAATAATAATATACAGAAGATCTCAAATACCCATATTGCATAAACAGTAAGCTTGAATTAAAATCCATTTTTTACTGCAAGTATCAAACTAATTGCCCTTCTTTGAAAAAAAAAAAAGGTAAAAGAGAACAGACAGAAATAGGCATGGGGTACTCTCTACCATCTACACAACCTTTTGTATTTATAAACATGGAAAAACACTATTATTTTTATTTAATCGTTTTCAACTTGTTGCAAAAACATGATATTTACCTGGTGAGCAAAAGAGCATATGCCATGACTCTTTCACATTTAGCAACTGCTTCATGTCTCCTTATCAAGTTCACTTGGATTTCTTTAACAGATCCAACACTATCACACCATCCTCGCTTGGATTTCTTCAACAGATCCAACACTATACATCCAATGTTCTTACATGATACACTAAACCAAATATATCCAGTAACAACTAATGTAAGCCCCAAAATTACCACAAATTCTGATAACTTGAATAGCGAGTATATCCTAAATCTGAGTATGGTCCCAGTCAATCAATTCATCTTTGACACCATATTTCGATAGCTTGAACTTGTTACGCCCCAGCTTTCCCATCACGGATAGACCTGGACACGATCACGTGGCGTTTTAAGAATATGATTATATAGTGATTTTGTTAAATCCTATATAATTAAATAAAATAATATATATAATTCGCAAAAAGGGCTACATACCTTCGACTACTTTATAGAGAGCTGACCACCATCAGTCCCTCGGGACTTGTACCTATTCGAGTGACTCGTCAATCTCTCAATATATATTAAGTCTATTAACATGTTATAAGATGTAGAACATATAAATTCTTTTGTTAATAATATTAGTATTTTATGTATGTTAGAAAAATTATTTTTCGTTTTTTTAAAATATCAATATATGTAAAATAATAGAATTTTTTTTCAATAAGTGAAACGGCTCGAGCTTTTACAAGCCAAGCTCGAGACTCGAGCTAAATAGATATTCTTATTCAATATTAAATCCAAAGGACATTCAAACTCACCTTTTCACATTCCGACAATCGATCAAATTTAAGTTCATGTTTTGGAATCCGCGATTGTGTTCACCGATAATATTATATATCACAAATATGGCGGATTTCTGAGTTGTATAATCAGAAAGTAGATAGGTTTTACCTTTATATGATGATTACTCACTTGGGATATGGATTCATTACCTTGTAATGAAACGAAATCTCTGTAGTCTTGAGTCTTCAAACCACAACCCTAGTATTCCCTTGTATGATTTGTAAAATCCCAATCACCTATCAAGAATTAACATCACAGTCTGTCAATGTGTAACTTAAAACATAATGATCAAACAGAAGAACCAACACACTTTATTAGATAATTTATAAACTACATATAGAATTATAGTCTTCATATAAAATATAGAGTAAAATGCCATTTTTGTCCCTGAGGTTTGGCCAGTTTTGTGAATTCCGTCCAAAGGTTTATTTTTTTCTCATCTGGATCCAAAAGGTTTGAAATCTTGCCTTTTTCATCCGGCTCGTTAACTCCATCCATTTAAGTCAGGGGT
This sequence comes from Helianthus tuberosus, assembly GCA_030545235.1. NCBI lineage: Eukaryota > Viridiplantae > Streptophyta > Magnoliopsida > Asterales > Asteraceae > Helianthus > Helianthus tuberosus. The sequence continues at coordinate 20,816 of JARYGA010055099.1, forward strand.
ATTTTCGTCTTTGCTGTTAACTTAAAGGGCAATTCGGTCTTTTGAATACTTGTACATTATGCTAAATGCTTGTACATAAAGTGAAAAAGACCGAATTGCCCTTTAAGTTAACAAAAAAGACAAAAATACCCCTGACTTAACGGGGAAAAATAGATGGAGTTCACGAGCCGGATGAAAATGGCAATATTTTAAACCTTTTGGATCCAGATGCGGAAAAACATGCCTTTGGACGAATATCGCAAAACTGGCATTTTACTCTAAAATATAAAAACTCAAATTAAAATTTATTCCATTCCTATTAGACACTAATTCTAAAAATTGTCAATTTAGATAAAGAAAATGTTTACCCGATGCAGACATTAATAAATCGTTGTGTATCAGCAGCTAAAGGGGCACCATCACATAGCATAAAACGCATTTTTCCCCCGAGCATAGACTGTATTTTCTTAAAAACAATGGCATCCCACAATAGCTTTTCTAACCCCCATGCCCCTAGCCAACTTCCATCAACTGCTAACAACCGTCTTTGGTAGGCAATATTAAAAAGTTTAGTGGTCAAACCTCCTTTTTCCTCAACCTAATAATACATTGGAATGATATAAAACACTAAGAAAAGTGGGGAAATGGAAATACAATTTACATTTACATGTTTCACAAGTTTAAGACATACCTTTTTTACAACTCCATCTCAAACACGATCTAAAATAGCTGGAACCGATGCCATTAAAGTTGGTTTTAAAGTCGTAGCGTCACCCATGGTTCCTTTTTTTATCTTATTAGAAGTGTCTGTTAAAGTCAATGCCGACCCATAACCAATTGAACTTCCTGCAGTTATCATCACAGTCTACACAATACATTGCATTAAAGTCGTAAGAACGTAGTTTTCATAATACAGCAAAACACACAAAACAATATTTGCCTTCCAGTTTTTCCTGATTTTAGAAACTAAACTTTCACTTTATTATCAATCTTATAGACCAAGTTATATATTATCATCACTTGACGCCAAGTGACCCGTTCAAACGGCAACAAATCATTTTTTGCTGCATTTTCAAAAACCACCGGCATGACAGTGTCATCTTACATTGTATATATAAGTTCAAAGAATTTATGCATGATGTTGTTACCTTAGCAGCCAATTCAAATATATGAGCCAATGGTAAATACGCCAGGTAGACATCAGTAGTCCCAATTCCTGGGATAACAGTCATAACAGCAGCAGCAGTTGCTACTACATTCCCATGAGTCATCATCACCCCGTAGAAAAAGTCAACAAAACATAATATAAGAGAGTGAATTATCAAAACCCTTTTATTGAATAAAAAGAAAACAACGCCATGTTATTAAACCTTTGGTAGGCCTGTGCTGCCACTTGTATACATGATGACTGCAATGTCTTTCTTAATAGAATAGATCAAAATAAACTATCTCAGACTCTTCTCTTGAACTTGATCCTAAAGCCTAATTAACATTTCAAACATGACAACACACACTATAATGTTATTATAATAATTAAGTTGTGGAGAAAGTGATTAGCAAAAACAATCTGTAGGTAGTTTTCAATTCATATTTTTAGCATTATTTTAACAATTTGACCCATTAAAATAGAACATAACCCAGATCAACCCCTTTATATGTAAACGGGTTGAAATTGCAAACTGATTCGACGCGATTGAGTGCGTGAATAGAAAAACACGTTGGACAACTTTCAACCCGTTTGAACACCAATATGACATTTTGACCCATTAAAAATAAAATTAACCCAGATCAACCAATTTATAAGTAAATGGGTTGAAATAGCAAACATCTATTTTTACCTGTCTATGACCTTTTATTCATCAATAATTCTTTCTTCTTTTTTTCGTAAAGATAATTAATTTTGCATCTAAGGCCTGCAAAGAAGAAGAAAAGAAAGTGAAACTCATTTTCATAAGAAAATATAAACTATTTGTAAGAGCCTAAAAACTTCTACGGAACTACACAAATTATGATTCCACCCAATAAAGATAAACTTCATTCAATGTGGGGTCATAGCATCATTGCAATTCATCAAATTAAAAACTAAATCCAATTTAATGATCTGAAAGGATGCATTAATCCCCTTTCTTTTTCAATGATTCTTATTGCGTATATACTCATACAAATACGAAGTGATTTTATTATTATAAAGCTTCAGGTTTATATAATTATTATACAGAGTTCAATCTTTATAAAATTGGTACCCCTATTCTCAGAACCGGTATTGTACAGAGCTCATCCCTGGAGGCAATTGCTAATTTATTGAAACAATTTGGGGGTTTCTTAAGCAAAATTAGATGAAACTCATGTGCTCATAATATTTACAACTTCCATAAAAAGCTTCTTGGCTTTTAGAAGATAACTTTGACAATGTTGTGATATGAATAGCTCCAATAATAGCAATTAAAGGCACCGCAAGTTTTAATCGCCAAACAACTATTCATGCCACCACAAAAACCAGACACAAGTGTTGCTTAATATTGTATAAAGTTCCCTACCCGCCACACACACATGATTAGAATAATATTTGATGTATTTTGTGCATAATTAAACAACAAAAGTTGATGATCTTTTTACCTTCACACTTATGGAATCTTGAACAACATCTGTGTTGATAGCAAATACAACATCTGAACTTCAGTGTCAAAGAAGTCACACATGCCAATTATAAAAATTGAAATCACTCACGTAGTCAGTGTATCAGATCTGCAGAACCGCAAAAAAATAGCAATTGTGTCAGGTTTGCAATCAATTGGACATTATATAAAACCCAAAATTCTAATCGTTAACAATTCCAATCGTCATAAATCTAAACAATCCCAAATTATTAAAACCACATTACAAAATCTATAAGAAACAAATCAAGAAATGCTAAGATCAAAACTTTAATTATAGGCCAAAAGTTTGTTATGCCGAGTAACTAAATAAACCAGATGTATGAAAATGACTAAAGAAATCCAATATCTCTATCTATATGTTTGAAGAAACAAAAACCTAAAAAAGCAGGTACAATATTGGACTTTTGTTGAGTGTCAAAGGAGGTAGTGATGAATTGAGATGGAAAATGGACAATTCACAAGAGACCTCAAGATCCGCAGCCATTACCACTGGTATTGGACCACCAGAAAGTCACTAAGATCTGCAGACGGACCTCTTGCACCAGGTCTTGCAGTCAGGGGGGACTCTTTTCAGTACCAGCAACCACATCAAGTCTACTTTAACCAGTGGAACCCAAAGACTCCAAGTGTATGCCATTGTTTCTTCAGATTCTAATCTACAAAAGTACCACCTCACTCCAAATGGTGATCCGTTCACTAAAAATGGTGAATTTCATCCGTTTAGAATTTGACCTGCTTACTAAATTTGACAGTGAAGGAGCTACTAATAAGTAATAAAAAACTAAAAAATAGTTCCAAAAAATGAGAGTGTCTAGTCTTCTCAAAGCTCGCTTCATTAGCCATATTGGGATCAGCTTGAGCTTTTAGCAAGCATGTAATCATCACCTCTGTTGAGGTAAATAAGTCCTTTGGTACCTCATACTACATATAAAAAAATAACTTGGTAAATATGTAGAGTTAACCCATCCATCTTGACATCGCTAAGCATATTAATCTGCAATACAAGTAACCAAAAACTATGTTCTTATATTTATAACTTTTGAGCGGAAGGATATACCTTTAAAACATGGCCAATCTTAAATACACCCATGAGCAGGTCAAATTCTAAACGGGTCAAATTCACCATTCATAAGCAGGACAGTCTGAGCATGCCATTCATTTATAGCATCAAACATGTCCTCGAAACTATCGAAACAACTATCAATGTTTGAGTTGTAGCACAACCTCGTTTATCAACACCCTTGACCATTTCTTCAACAATCGTACAGCAGTGGCGGATCTAGGATTCGCGCCAAGCGGTAACGTTTTATAAATAAGCGGTAACGAAATCGAAAAAACGTCAAATTTTTCCAAAATTTACACTAATTTTACACTACCGCCGGAGCGCCAAGCCGTAGCGGAGGCTACCCCTTATATCTATGTACATCCGCCCCTGTCGTACAGCACCTTGGTAACCAGAATATTGACATGCTATTTTCTACACAGAAAAACAAACAAAAAATGGTCTATATATATATATATATATATATATATATATATATAAGACCAGAAATGGCATAAATTATGATTTAAGTATAAAATCATTGAGTTGAATCTTACCAAAGTTTTCAAAAAGGATAAATTTAAAGCCAGATACATGTGGATTTTATGAGTAGCCCTCTAAACCAAATGTGAGTTTTGACTTGAGCTAGATACAAGTGGTTCACCTTCCATCTTTACTTTGTTTCTCACTCCCCAGGTCATGTAACTTTTTCTTTCTTGCTTTTTCTTAAGATTAAACAAAACTATTTTTAAGATTGGTATAATTGTTAGTGAAAAAGAATGAACATTAACCTTAAACTAAAAATATTTCAACAATTTACCTGCTTACTTATGTGAAACATGATGTACCCAAAGAAAAGTGTTGATGCCAGCCGTTTCATGGAGTTGATGTTCACCTTCCATATTTACTTGCTTATGTGAAACATGATGTACCCAAAGATGTTGCTCACCGAAATAATCAAAAGCAATCCATTGTTCATAAATTGATTAAAGCAATTGTTCTCAAACACATAATTACAGTAACCTGTCAGGTGAGAAGTTTCCATTATCATCTTCAGTAGAACCATAACGTGCACGCTCTTGACCATCTAATATATTCTCCTATTAACAGAGATAAATGAATGATTACTCGATGAACCAATTACCATAGACAAAAAGCCATAATTTTAACAAATCACATAAAACGCTAATCTGAACAAATTGATGTAACCCAAAATCTTAACATCAAATCGATGAAACAAAGTTAAAACAAAGCAAGATAACTGTAGTATAAACTCACCGTGGAGATTAGGGTTCAGATTCTCCATTCTTGAATGCATCGTCAAGCGAATCTTGAACAGAGACATAATAATCCCTGTTCTCAAATGCATTGGGCCTTTATAATCGCTACTTCAGACTCAACTTGGTCTTCTAAACCAAGTTAAGATGCAACACAAAATCGATGAAACACATCTAAGATTTACCAAGTTAAGATGTAAAATCGATGAAATATATAAAAGATTTTGCATAAAATCAATGAAATCATTGAAAAAAGTATAATACACGATTGATTTAACAAAAAAAAACGATTAAAATCATATTATTACCTGATGAATACGATTGAATAGGGTCAAAAGGAAGCTCTATGTATAAATCGATTTAGGGTTTTGTTGATGAGCCATGGCTGCCATTGATGAATATTCGATTGATTTAACAAAAAAAATGATTAAAATCATATTATTACCTGATGAATACGATTGAATAGGGTCAAAAGGAAGCTCTGTGTATAAATCGATTTAGGTTTTTCTTGATGAGCCATGGCTGCCATTGATGAATATTCAAAAAAGCACTTTCGTAATTGAAACCTTAAATGGAGTTCATCGCCGTGAGAACTGCTCCACTGCCCCTTTCTTCACGATCTGGATGAATGTTGGCCTGAAATTTTGTTCAATTGGTTGAATTAGGGTTGATCTCTGAATCATTAGACCGTTGATCTCTGAATTCATCTTCTTGTTCTCCGTTAGAGTGAATTAGGGTTCTTGATTGACGCCCCTTTCTTTTCCTCATGACTATATTTGAGAGAGAGAGAGAGATTCAGGTTTATATTAGAGAGAGAGAGACATGTTTAAATTTTGAAAATGGAGCCAAAACTATATTTGAATTTTTTATAATAGATAGATTTATTTATATATTTTATATATCCGAATACTGGATACTAGGAGTAGCAAGCTAGATAGTAAACATGTTTTCACATCGGCAGCCCGTGTCCTTTCGTTTGGAGAGATTTTGAGCCCTTAAAATTCTTGACATTATTTATGTTGTTTTGGCAACTTGAGTATTCATTTGTTTGAGAGTGGGCCACTATATTGCTTTGTTTTATAACTTGATTGATTTGATACATGCTGAGATTATGAACTGAACAATTGCACATAGATGATAAAGGCAACTTTAGGATCCCCTTTTTATTTTGACACCCTGTTTGATTGTTTACATGTTACCGATTATACCCTTAGTAGCCCATGTTGAGCCATTTTAACCACTCGTTTGTGAAACCCGATTCAATCATTCTACATCTTTAACTGTGGTACATATTCGTTGGCATAATCCAGTAGTTGAGTGTTTCTAAAAAAAAAATCAATCAAAAATTCAGCCGAGTAAATGGGTCTGATGACCAAAATAGAAGGTTCAAAAATAAAATAAAAAACCCCAAGTATTGAAGTTAGTCGAGAATAAGGATTTGCCTAACGGTTTGGATGTTATCTTCTTTTAGCCACTTAATTAGCCACAAATTCCTACCTTTAGCCTAAGCCAAAACCCGTAAGACCTTTTGATGTGTGCATTGTTTATGTGAACGATGGAAGTGTGATTATCTTTCAAGCTTATGATAACAAAGCTTTGTAGTATGGTTTTGAGTGTATTACATACTAGTGAATCTGTAACTAGTCTGCTTGTAAACCGAGAGGAGTGAAACATTGTGAGGGGTGTGGGAGCATGTGTAAACTTGAAGCATAGTTAAATCTGGTTAGGTATATTCTTTGATTTTAAGGGCAACATCAATTTTACTTACTGAGTTTATAAACCTTTTGAATATGCCAGTCTTGTGAGTTTGGGTATGACTTTCGACGATGTCTAAGATTTTGTAAGGGCATTGTGAAATGTATTTGTTAATGATGGTTGGATGGTTACAAGAGAGCTTTGCTTGGGGGCAAGCAAAGGGTAAGTGTGGGGATGTGATGTGAGGGTGCTTAATTGTGTTTTAAAGTGTTTAATTATGAGGCTTTACATGATTATGTGTATGGAAACGATTTACTTTGGGTTGATTTTGATTTACAGGTACTCGGAGCATAACAGATGGCTTTTGGAGCTTGACGAAAGGTTTTCGGGGAGCATTATGGAGTATTGGAAGCATACACACAAGTTGGAAGGCCAAAATATGAAAAACGGGAAGTTCGGTAGCAATCGGCGCCACTAGGCACTGATTTCAGCGCACCACAGAAGGAAAGTACTATTTGGCGCATTAGGCGCTGTTTTTGGCGCACTGGGCGCTGAATCCCAGACCTGACTCGCGAATTTCATATTTTCCACCATATTTAAGCTCAAACATTCCCCAAACGAAATTATCATTAACCCTAGCCGTTTTCCAATTTCCCAAGGACACTGGGCGCTGAATCCCAGACCTGACTCGCGAATTTCATATTTTCCACCATATTTAAGCTCAAACATTCCCCAAACGAAATTATCATTAACCCTAGCCGTTTTCCACTTCCCAAGGACGAAACATGGAGTTCCCAACCTCAATTCAATCATCAATCATGCAATTCCTCATCAAGATTGAAGATCAAATCAAGAACATGAGCGGCTAAACCACCCGTGATCATCTCCGGGACTAGGGTTTGTGTTAGGAACCGGGTTGACTTAGTTTTACAAACTTTTGGATTGAGATTTGATTAATCATTCGGTTAGTTTATCTTTATTGTTTATTTGTTTTTAATTAAACATTGTTGGATTATCATTTGCATACTTGTTCATCAGTTATTTGGTTTTGTCATCAACAATTGGGATTAAATTCTAAGTTGTCATTGTTCTTCAACCTTTAACCATTGAACTTGTTTATGTTTATGAAATCTAGGATTGGTAATTAATTAGGTTACTATTCAGTTGAATCAATCTTTCGGTTTCGATCGTGGATCATTGCAATCAAATATATTATCTGTTAATTATTTATCAAAACAAGTAGTTAGCAAATCATGTCTATGTGATTTTCAATTGGTAGCAATTAGGTTACCCGTGTTTCTACACAACCTGAAAACCCGGAGTTTGGTCCATTTTCTCATTATTGTTTACAACTACAAGTTACATTTATTTTCATAATCATTCTCAAAACTGCAAAAAGCAATTAGTTTAGTAATAGATGATAATTAAAACAACGAACTTTCATACTTTCCACTGATTCCCCGTGGATTCAACACCCTATTTGCCATTTACTAGTAAAAGGTGAATAGGACAATTTTAACATCATTTTTGACCGACCTTACGACATCGATCAATATGTTCTAAAAAGAAAGAAAGAACTATTAAAAAATGGTAAAGGAAATATATGGTTTTAAAAAAGGAAAAAAATTAAAAATATATTATTAAAAGTAGATATAATAATAATAAAGTATTATAATATATTAAATAAAAAATAATAAAAAGCTATATATTATTATAAAAAAAAAGTTAGGGTGGAGGGCATGGTTCAATCACTTTAGAGTGTTTGAGTTATTCTCTAGCCAATAATATCATGCCATGTCAAGTTCTCATTCCACTCCCAATTTTGCACTCAATCACTGGATATGGTTCAAACACCTAAAGAGTGGTAAAAAATTTAAAAAAAAATTGTGAATGGTTGAAAGGGGTTAGGACCCACCGTTAAACTCAATCAATCATACTCAAACATTCGGTGAGTATACACCAAAACCCCTCAATCAATCATACTCAAACATTCGGCCGGGGTGGTTCACCGATCGGTGAAACCAATAACCGAACCCACTCAAACAACCCATACCGTCCACCCTTACTATTCATCGCCCTTCGTTAACTATATATATAACTAGTGATTTTTCCCCGCGCTTCGCGGCGGGAATTCGGTTGGTATCTGTTCGGTTCGTTACGGTACCGACAGTTGCTATAGTGAAATGAAATATATGTTTAAGTCAAAACAACAATCATGATACATTGTGATATATCACAATCAAATGTCCAAACTCCAAACAAACGTCTCAAACAACTATCTCAAAAGTCGCAATAAAGGAACCAACGAAACATGTACAAAAATATTTACCAAGCACTAAATGTAAATACGCGTAGTGACCTACCAGACACCTTTAACTTGATATGATATCTCGTTTATTTTTCACAATATGCATTGCATTTTAATTAAATTCACAAAACAAGCACTAGTGAAGGTGTTTTGTAAAGCGGAGTTCATATCTTTAAAAGGATTTGCTATCCTACTAAGGACATTATTTGGATTTAAATTATTCTCTAAAACCATAAGATTCACTATGACTATAAGTTAATTGTCGTCTTATAATAATCCATAAATTAAATAAAACCTTATGTGTATATAAACGCTAACATGTTGTAGGGGTTGTTTGGTAGGCTCTTACCGATATTCCATTAAGATGCTACCTCTGAAATGGTAAGAGTTAGATTGTATTTGGTTCACTTACAAGACAACTCTTAATGGTTCATGGAGCCTCTTAATGGGTTAGTTTAAGAAACTGATGCCATTGAATCAGTCAGGCCTCTTAATGGCTAAGAACAAGGTTTCCAAAAAAACCCTTTAGTGATGGTAAAAAGGTCACTTTAATAACTTAAGAGTTTAATGTACCTAATTTGGAAATTCATTAGTGAGGGATGGTACATTGTGTTATGCTAGTTATGAGTTTATTTGGGTACAATTCGTTCTAAAAGACCAAAAGATTCACAATTTATCAATTAGTTAAATAATTACTTGTGTAATATAAATCCTAAACACTTTTAGTGATGATAAAAATGTCAATTTTAGTATGTGACCATCTGTAGTGGGCGTTCTTTCTTTAAAATTAAGCCCCAATCACGCCGCAAAGCCGCCCCCATGGCTTGTTTGATCGATTTTTTTGTTTTGGTGTCTTTAAAATCACGTTGGATGGGAGAAATTTTGACAAATGAGACCGTTGCAACGGTCATAATACGGCTATAAATTTATTTTTTTCTTTTTTTTCATTTCTCACCTATATATATACATACACTTCTACATTTTTTTCAAACAAAAAACCTATACAATACTTCCATTTTACACACATAAACCTCTACAATCTCAAATGTTCAACCATTTTTATAAAAAATAACGGGTTCCCCTAGTTCCTCGTCCATCGCAAATTATTACTATAGAGAGTTTTTAGCAGATGATGTCATGATGGTGAATCCACCGATGAGGAGGTCGAGCAAGAGGCGGTTACGAGTGCTTGTCAACTAGTGGTGCGATATGCGAAGCATTGTAGCCGGCCCGAACGTGAAGTTAAAATAAGAGATTATATTGAACGAGACCGACGTGCGGCAAACGATCGTTTGATGAAAGATTATTTCGATGAAGCACCAACATTTCCGAACCCAGAAGTTTTTAGACGTCGTTTCCGAATGAGTAAGCGTTTGTTTCTACGCATCGTCGACGACTTGGAAAACAACTTTGATTATTTTAATCAAAAGGCGGATGCGAAAGGGACACTTGGATTCACCGGTATTCAAAAGTGTACGTCGGCGCTACGAGTCCTTGCTTACGGAAACACGACCGACATCAACGAGTATTTAAAAATGGTCGAGAAAACAACGCGAGACACCTTGGAGCATTTTTGTCGCGGTACATTCCTATACTTTACTATAAACATTACAAGTATTTTTTTTAAGCTTATGTTTGTATACGTTTGTTAAAGGTATTATAAATTTGTACGGTGCGCGTTATCTGAGAACGCCCACATGGGACGACCTTCAAAAGATTTACGAATTACATTCTACTGAGCATGGTTTGCTGGGTATGATTGGGAGCTTGGATTGCATTCATTGGCGTTTGGATAACTGCCCGACCGCATGGCGATGTCAACACACACGGGGTGACCAAAAAGGACCTACTGTTATTCTTCAGGCGGTTGCCTCACAGGACCTTTGGGTTTGCTCGGCTTACTTTGGCGTGGTCGGGTCATGCAATGATATAAATGTTTTTGAACAATCTCCGTTGTTAAAGGACTGGATTTCTGGCAGAGCTCCAAAAGCGTCTTTTTACGCAAACGGAAACTACTACCCTCATGGATATTATTTGTGCGACGAAATTTATCCTAGGTATTCGGTTATCGTGAAGACGTTTAGTGATCCTATCTGTCACAACCCCGACCCCTGCCTCGGGAGGCGGGCGGCTGCGGCCTACTCAGAGATAGTGGTATCAATGTTTATTCATTTTGGCAGCGGAAATTACATCAGGACCGTAGTTAGAAAATATTTTATCAGAGTAAAATACCACATTTTTATAGGATTAAACACATGAGAAAAACCCAAGTTTTCAGTACATCATATTATAGGGTTAAACCCTATTTTATTGAAAATAAAACATCTTCTTTATTTAGGTAACTTTTATAGCCACTTTTCCAAGCCTTCAGTGCAGTACAGCTGGCTTCTAATTGGCTTTCACATTTTGTTACCTGAAACGCGTTTAAAAACATTTTATCAGCAAGAAATATTGGCGAGTGAATCCCAGTTTAATCAAAACAGGTTTTATCATTTTACAGTATTGAGGGCGATCTCACAATTATATTTGTTTCCAATTCTTACTTTAATTACCACCCACGGTACTGTCATCCCAACTTGTGGTCATGTGTAACCCCTCGCAAAAAGCATGTCCAATATTATAAAGACACGTGTCATAAACTTTAAACGTGTAAACAGATAACTTTAAGGGACTAAAGTTGTCAAACAATGTAAAGATATATGTAGAATGACTAAAAGTGTCAACATGCCAAACTTGTGCCTCTGAATGACCTTACACGACGTTCGTATTCTTTCAAGAATAAATCTCGATCGTAGAAAGCCGTTTGTGCTTAAAGATCAAAAGTTTACAAAGCATAAGGGTTAAAAAGTGTCAACATGTTAATTCTTACCTCTGAGTGACCTTTTAACGTAACCAAGACTTTGTAATACTTTATTATACTTCCATGAATATCGGATAATGATTTCGTGGAGTTTCGATGCACGTAAGTACATTTCGGGTGATCTCATAACTAACCGGGAGCTTAACGAAATTAAATTATGACCCAAGGCACTTGAAAGTTAACTATGGGGGTCATTAGTGCAATAAAAGAAAGTTAAATAAACTTAAAATGGACCAGGGACTGAAAATGAAAAGATTGCAAAACTTTTTACCGGATTTATAGGTCCTTGCGGGCCGCGTAGACATCCTCTAAGGTCTATGGGGGCTGCGACAACAGTGCCAGCGACAGTTCCCTACACAGCTGCATGTTGCAGCCTGTTCCACCGCCATTGCATGGTTGTTTTTTATACCAGGGACTGAGCAACTGGTTTTTACTGCCCTAGGGATACTTGTGAACATCTGGGAACCTCCTAGGTACAAATGGATTGATCCTAGAGCTTCCAAAATCCTATATAAAGAGCCTTGATGTTCATTTGTTCTTGCACACTTGAAGTTTTCACTTCACAACTCACTCTCTGAAGCATCCTGGTCTTCTTGGAAGCTTTCTCTAGTTTTATTTTCGTGCTAAGGACTATTGTAAGTGTTCTTAGCTTCCATAGTTAAGTTTTCATTAGCTTAATGACCGAAAGTCAAAGTTATCGTAATGATGCTTTGACTTTGTGATTAATCACTAACGGTCCAGCCATTATTCGAATTGAAAGTGGCTATGAGTTGGTAATTATGTAGGTAATAAACCCTTAAAAGGGCACCTAGTGATTATCACTTTTACTTGGTCAATTGTCGGGTCAAACTACTTAACAAAAAGTCAAACAGGTTAATTTCTACAAGAAAAAAAAAAAAAAATTTCATAACTGATAATGTAGAAGTTATGGAACATGTTTTAACACTTAAATAACTTGGTAAATAATATAAGAACATGTTTAGGCATGTTCAACCCGACAATTCTGAGTTTAGGCTCGGTTCGCAACCGAAAGTCGCAAAAGTAGACTTTTGCTTTGACTTTCAGTTCTGACCCGATTTAGCTCAGTTTAGTTATGCCTTAGGGTTCCTTTGGGACCATATTATATATTAGTATAACTCTCTGAAGTTATACTACATGGTTCCTTAGAAATCATAGATTACATGCATGTTCCGTTATTTGCTTAAAATTGACCATTTTACCCTTTTTATATAAAAACGAAATTTTTGGAAATATGAGTGGACAAAAATCTTCATTACTGATCTATAAGTATGTCCTAAAAATTTGACATCCATTTCTGGTCTAGAATGAAAGTTATGCACGATATCGTAATACTAAAGCTTTTTATTAATTAAATGGCATTTTTGGCATAAATCATATTTAAACCCATTTTTTGGGACCAAACTTGCTACCCACTGATTAAATATAATATTTAGGGATTTTTGGAAATTTTTGTCAAATTTTATACTAATCATAACATAGAGTTCTAGTGTGAATTCGGTATTGACGATAATGCCCTTTTCACTAATAAAATGAGTTTTACATATCATTTTGATACCAAACCTTTTCCTACTGATTTCATATGTTAAATAAAATATTTTAAGCTTTAGAAACTGATCAGGACTTCAAAATTTTATAAACATTTCAAATATCGTCAAATACCGGCTTTTACGCTAATTAGGCGCATAGTATGGCTTAAAACCATATTTAACGCCTAAGACTTGTTACCTACTAATTTTATAAATAAATTTTTATACTTTAACAGTAAGTATAAGTCTTGAACTCAGATTTCCAAATTTGACCTTAAAGCTTATGTGAAATGACCAAAATGCCCCTACGGTGCATAGTTTGGTCATAAAAGATAAATTTCACATTTGTGGGATATCTTACTGATATAACTTGATAAAATAAATGTTTTTACTGATATTTTAGACCAGAACCTCAGTTTATTACTTAACCACTTTTATAAACTTTAAAATGACCAAAATACCCTTACGGGGCTTAACTTGGTTTTAAATTCGTTTTGGGCATAATGGAAGATATCCTACGGATATCACAACATATTTTAAGCATAATAACTTTTGGGACTTGTACATGACTCATTCGATTACCCGTTATGCATATACGCGTTCGGTACGCTTTATGTAACTAGTTTGCATAAATTAGCCGAAACGGGTCAAACCTTATCATTTTTACTTCAAAATCTAGAATGTGATTAGTTTACCCATTTATTACAAGTCTTCATACTTGTCGGGTCAAAGTCACGTTCTAATCCGGTCTTCGCTTAATCTTGCGTTTTGAACCGTAAACCTTTCTTTAAAACTAATCGGTCTAAGTTATAACTTAAATAAGACCCGTTAGGAATCTAATAGGTTATTAAAACCTTCGTTCCAGATTAGGAGCCCAGTAAAAGCTCCCTGTACTTGCTGATTAGAAATTACGACTGAGATAAATTACTTTGAGCTCAGGTAAATACTTTTAACTATTTTCCCTTATACGGGCTTGGGATACGGTATTATAATAATACCCCTTGGTCGGGTATGAAATCATTTAATCGGATTGTGATTAATAAATTGCATAACCCGTTTTAATATGTCTTGTTTGATGCAATGCCTTTGGGAGGTTAATGACCGTGTCCTGGATATCCTCGGCTCATTCATTAGAAATGGCCACGGCTTAAGCACGGGGTGTAGGCATACACCTGACAGTTGCGTATGTATAAACGGTATCTCACTCGTGAGGAAACTCCTTGTGGGCCTATACTTGTGGCGTGTCTATTAATCTTGTCTCGGCTCTTCTAACCGGGCCCTGAACGGACGACAAACATATAAATCTGTATACAAGATTATTTTAAATAATTGTCCCAAATTATAAAAGATTTTATGCCTTGTGCATCCAAAGCAATTTTATAAACACTTTTCAAAAGAGTCAGTTAATTGTATTTACCAGTGTAAACTGACGTATTTTTCAAAAAAGATTAAGTGCAGGTACTACACGAAATGGGCTGGAACTCCTGAGTATTACTTAAAGAGTCTTGCAAGCTCTTAATACTTTAAGTCTTTTGATCTACGTTTATTTTCTGTTTTAGATCCGCCCATGGATCCACTTACAACCGTTGTGTAATATTTTATTATACTTTCGATTTCGGTTTGTAATATTATTTTAGACTTCCGCTGTGCATTTAAACTGTGATCAATTGTCTATAATGATATCAACTACGTCACGATACTCCCCACCGGGCCCACCGGTAATACATGGAAATATCGGGGTGTGACAGGTTGGTATCAGAGCCAACATTGAGTGAATTAAACACTAGCCTTTTTGTGTTTAATCTCAATGACATAGTTGCACATTCCTTGACATCCGAGTCTAGGAAAATGACTTAGGATTAATCCTAATCTTAATTATTTTCTTTGGCTTGTTTCTTTTGTTTGTTTTGACAGGATCGAAAGCAAAATGCCACCAAGAGTAAGGGGCCGAGGAGGAAGAGGAAAAGCCCAATGACTGCTAGAAACGACCATGAAGCCGGACCATCACACCGGCGTACTCCATTAGCAACATTTAGCTCTAGTCCTCATGAAGACTGGAGAACTTATTTGGAGCCCGCGAGACGCTCAGTCTCACTCAGTTCCTCACCGTCCTACCACCATTCGTTCGGGCCATATCAAGATGAGAAGCCCCATGATTCGCATCATTCTTTTATCCCGTTGCAGCGTTCGAGTTCTCACAGTTCTTTCCAGAACCCAACTCCCTATTTCCAAAGCTAGTTCAACCCGATGAACCAGGTACAAGAACCAGAGAGTCCAAACCCTTTGGGACCGGCTGACCACTATCCTGAGATGCAGGATATGGATGTGGACGAAGATCCAGATCCAGAAATGCCACCGTCTGGGACGCCGATGCATCCCATTGAGATTTCCAGTGGATCATCCTTTCATGGTTCGCCTTTCAGGGGCCCAAATATTTTTGCTGAAAGATGGGCTACATACAAGTGGGAGTATACTCCCCCTCACCGCTACTCACCACCACACCAACAGGTCCCTTCTGAGGACCCACATTTTGAGGCGATCACACTGTGGTACCCGCGGAAAATCCACAGTCATCCTAAGTTAACATATTGCCGTTTTGGATTGCTTATCAAATTTTGGGACGAAATTTCATTCAAGTTGGGGATGATGTGACAACCCGAGTTTCCAATACCTTTTCTTGACATGTTACTTGTTGCAAACTCTGTCTTTGAAATTTATTTGAATATGAGTATTATTTGAGTATGTGTAGTACTTGGTTACAGTAGTTGTTATAAACACTTATTATAAACTGTTAAACTTTCACAAATTACAAGCTATGCCCGATGAAACCTTGGTGCTACAACCTCAAGCTACACTCGACGAAACATTGAGTTTCATCATCACCATTTAGTCGACGAAACTTAGGAAGTTTCGTGGTCCCTCGGAGGTTTCGTTGAACTGGGCTTTCGGCCCAGATAGGGCCCAAACATCGACCTCTTTTATATGTGTTCATTGTACGTAAATGTCAGTTATCGAACCCTAGATTACCCTCTTTATCACCGGCGGCAACCTTACACTCACACGAGGTTTTCCTTTTCCTCTCTCTCACCGATCCGAGTACTGTTAAACCTTCGATTCTCTGGTAAGTGCGGCAACGTTTGCTTTAATAGGTATTGCTTGTCTAGGGGATATATAAACTGTTGGGTGCTTGTTGTTCATGTCAATCGTGATTATATATATATATATATATATATATACTGTTGATTGCTTATTGTTGATGTTAATAGTGATTATCTAGGGTGTAGATAGAAACAGTTATACGTGAAATAACCAGATGCGGAATCCTGAATCTTGTTAATATTAGTGGCGATCTCGTTGAGTGTTGATCACCGTTTTAATGATAAATGTGTGTTCTTGATCAAGCGATAACTGGAATGATTAAGTGATGATTTGCAAATGATTGGTTGCCATGATTAGGGTTGAGAAACATGAAACTGTAGGGAAACATGGAAACTGCAGGTCGTCGACGAAACACCTTAAGGTTTCGTCACTTACTCATCGACAAAACTCCTTAAAGTTTCGTCACAGGAACCCCGACGAAAGGTCATGAGGGTTCGTCATTCAAGCATCGACGAAAACCTGATGTTTCGCCGACCTGGAGTTTCGTCGATCAGGGCACCAACAGATTGTAACTTTGAACAAGTGTGATAATGAATGACTTTTTATTAATGGAAACTATGTGGCAAACTGTTAATGATGTTCACTTATGATTATGTTAATGGATCACGTGAACAGTGAACTAGGTTAGGTTGACTTGTGTTGATGAATAGATATGTTAATGAAATCGCAATAATTATCTGTTGTCTACTGTTAATGATGTCTACGGTTAACGATGACGTTTGCTATTAATGATGTTTACTTATGATAAGTGACATAATTTGGTTCATACACCTAGTATAGTACACACAACTGTTAAGCATTATTTCGGAACGTATACGTGAATTATGGGATTATATGAGTTGTATAATTGTCGTGATAACTTGTATGCACATTATGACTATACGTGAACGTAAACTGATTACGAGTGCTTGAGTACCATAGGGTGTGACTGTTTAAGTGCGAACCAGTAGTTAATCTTACCGAGCAAACCAAGGTGAGTTCACTGCTCTTTTTCCAAGCATGCATCCCGGGGAGGGATATCGGGTAACGTTCCGGGGAGGAATGTCAAGTTAATGGGATGTTTGTTATTATACTCAGTTTCTATCATATAAGACCCCTTACATCTACCGATTGTTGCCGGGGAGGCAACGAGGTATTTAGTTGATAGCGCTATTAGGATTGGCACCCTCACACCGTACCGGGGAGGACGGGCGTGAACTAATTACGTTGACCACTTGACCAATGCTTTGATAGAGGCATTGGAGTTGGGCAAATACATCTTGTAGCCATATGCGGTAATCAAGTAAATAACAACATCAAATCAAATTGTTGAACTGTTTTATACACATATCTGGTAACGAAACGCGTTAACAAAACTTTGAACTCACCAGCGTCGTCTGACACACTTGTCTGCATGCTTGCAGGTCGTTAGGTACTTGATGAGGACTTGCTATCTGGGAGCGCTGGAGTGGTCATGGAACGAGTCTCTTGGATACTAGTTACCTGGGTTTTGAGCATTTGAATTGAAACAGTTGCTTAACTATTACTAATTGCTTCCGCTGAATATTTACTTGGATTTTACTTACGAATTGGTTTAATTAATTTGAATGAATTGAACATGCTATTTAATTATTACTTGTTGGTTCAATGTGATTGGTGGCTTGGCTCCTGGTACGTCACACGTCACGCGGCGTTTCCGCGTGTGGTATTTTGGGGGTGTGACACATGCCACCGCCACCGCTAGAACAACAACTGCCTCCAGAACCACCGAGGTGAAGAAGAGGTGCACGGATGTCCGTGCGTGGGGGATTTAACTTCAGCACCCCCCAACACTCCAGCAACAGCAACTACCCGCCGCTGTATGAAGACCCACAAATGGGTGGGCCTTCAAATCCAGTTTCTGAAGTCGACTCTGCACCAGTCGCACCAACACCACACATGGGTTATGATAACCCAATCCCATCGCACCCAGGTGCAGCCGGGTACAACCCGTTTGAGCCGCAAGCTTACTCGGGTTATAATTACAACAATTCCCATGCCGTTGACCCGTACTTTGAAGCGGCAAACTACAATGCTCTCTACCCTGGACCCTATCCAGCTACGTACCCAACTGTGTACCCTACATATGGGTATCAATATCCACCAACTCCTCAACCACAGCAGCAGCAGCCACCACAAATCCAACCACCACAGCAGCAAGAAATCCTTCAGCGGTTGCACGAGGTGGAGCAATAGGTAAACGAAGAGCATAGGAGCCGCCGAGGTCTACTAAAGGGTTTGGCAAATCTTATAAAGGGGAAGAAGAAAAGGGATTATTAAAAATCCTATTTGTTGTTTTGTAATTCTTAACTTTTAATTTTAGTCCCTGCGTGGACTTGTATTTCTTATTTTAGTCCATGTGTGGACAAGTTATTTTATTAAAAGTCCCGTTTAGGGCAAGTTATTGTACTTCTTTCAATTTATGGAATGTTTCGTTTTGAAAATTTATTGTCATTTAATATATGCATATACTATATAAAAATAAATCAAAATGTCATTCCAATTTACAATTGATATGCCATTATATATTAAAAGAAAGTCTTAAAGGTATGACCTAGCCTATATGTCATTTTAGACATGGCCATGATGGTAAAACCTTTTTAAGATTCAAATCATTGTTAACATCTGGAAACATGTTAACACTCCTGGCAAAATATGATTCGATAAAGTCACACATGTCATCTTCATATTGGATTGTTCAAATTCCTTATCTAGCCTAATGATCTAGAAATCATGGGTCCAAATCACCAATTAAGATGATCATATATTAAACATCCATTTATGATGAAGTGCCTACGGGCCCCATTTTTGTCCAAAAAGACAAATGACAGTTGTAGCTTATGACTCCCTGTCAAGAAAGGTGATGAACTACGTTCAAACCTAAATGCCTCGATTCTATAAAATCATGGCTTTAAAATTGTCCTTGTGACTAGGCCTTTTGTGCCACTCTAATATCCTTAATGATTATAACTGTGATTATTTATAACGAAAAGTTTAAAATAAAAACTTGATTATCAAATTAACCAAATATGGTTTATATTACCATGGTTAATGAATCATCAAAAATGATGATCCCATAATAAACCTCTAAATAAATTATTGTCAATTGTTTTATAGAAACCAAGCTTCAGCATGTCTGAATCAGACGAGGTTAACAGTCATCCCAATATGAGGAATGACAATACAAGAATGAATGTAACGGGTGCGGACTTACAAGCAATGATAGATAATTCTGCCACTCGAGCCATTGACCGACAATTCAAAGAACCAAGTAATACTCGCTCAAAGACTCTATCTGTGGCTCATAGTAAGCCCCCTTCGAAAACACATGAATCAAAGAAGGATGATTCTCATCATTCATCAAATCAGAAAAGTATCCCATCCAAGCAGATTGTGTTCAATCATGAGCCACGTGTTAAGACCTGCTCTTACAAATACTTCGTCTCTTGCAAGCCAAGGGACTTCACAGGAGAAAAGGGAGCAATCGATTGTATGACATGGCTCGATGAGATGGACACTGTAGTTGACACTAGTGGTTGTGCGGAACAAGATGTTGTGAAGTTTGTTTCACAATATTTTAAAGGTGAAGCTTTGGCTTGGTGGAGGTCGCTAATCCAAGCCACAGGGAAGATCCCATTGTATAACTTGTCTTGGGATCAGTTTGTTGTGCTGATTAAGGAAAATTTATGTCCCCAGCATGAGGTGGAGAAAATCAAAACCGACTTCTTGACTCTGGTCATGAAGAACTTGGACTGTCAGGCGTATATTACAAGCTTCAACACCATGTCCCGATTGGTTCCTTATTTGGTCACACCAGAACCGAAGCGCATAGCACGTTTTATTGGAGGTCTAGCTCCAGAAATTAAGGGAAATGTGAAAGCATCCAGACCTACCACATACAGGTCAGTGATGGATCTGTCTCTATCACTCACACTCGATGCAGTCAGAATTAGGTCTGCCAAAGCATCCGATGAAGGAAAACGGAAACAGGAGGATGAGAATTCTCATCGCTCCGACAAGAAAAGAAGAGGGAACTCGGATCATAGGAAGAGTTCTGGGTTGAGAAAGGATACCCAGCAGTCAGGAGAGAAGCCTAAGTGTAAAGTCTGCAAGAAACACCATTTTGGAAAGTGCAGATTTGAATCACAGTCGCAATCGCACTCACAGCCTAAAGTTTGTGGGATCTGCAAGTCCAAAGAGCATAGGACTTTGGATTGCAAGAAAATGAAGGATGCAACTTGTTATGGTTGCAACGAGAAGGGGCACATAAAGACTAACTGCCCGAAAAACCCAAGAAAGCCTGAAGATGCCAAGAAGACTAATGCCCAAGTCTTCCAGATGAATGCTCAGGAGGCAGTTCAGAATGATAATGTTATAACAGGTACTTTCCTTATCAATGATGTATATGCTAGAGTTTTGTTTGATTCTGGCACAGATAAGTCTTTTGTGGACAATAGATTTTGTAAATTGTTAAATCTGCCTGTTAAGACTCTAAGCATAAAGTATGAAGTAGAATTGGCTGATGGCACCATAGAGACTGCTTCAACAATATTAGATGGATGTTTCATATCCATTAGGAATCACTCTTTTCCGCTGTCTTTGCTTCCAATGAAATTAGCGGGATTTGATATAGTAATAGGTATGGATTGGTTATCTCATAACCAAGCCCAAATTGTATGTGACAAGAAGCAAGTAGTTATCAAGACCCCTTATGGTGAGCCACTTACTATTCAAGGAGATTCGCAGTACGGATTGTCTAAGAAAGTGTCTATGCTTAAGGCATCAAAGTGTTTGAAGAAAGGTTGTGTCATTTACATGGCACAGGTGACCATTGATGAGCTGAAACCCAAGATCGAAGACATCCCTGTTATTTCGAAATATCCAGACGTATTCCCTGAAGAACTACCTGGGTTGCCTCTAGACAGGCAAGTGGAATTCAGGATCGATATTATTCCAGGAGCAGCCCCTGTACCTCGAGCTCCTTATCGTCTGGCACCGACCGAGATGAAAGAATTAAGAACACAATTCGATGATTTATTGGAGAAAGGTTTTATTCAACCTAGCTCATCTCCTTGGGGAGCGCCCATTTTATTTGTGAAGAAGAAAGATGGCTCGATGCGTCTATGCATCGATTATCGCGAGCTGAACAAAGTTACGATCAAGAATAGGTATCCATTGCCCAGGATCGACGATCTGTTCGATCAGCTTCAAGGAGCAAGTTACTTTTCAAAGATCGACTTGAGGTCAGGTTATCATCAGTTGAAATTCAGAACCGAAGATGTGCACAAGACCGCATTCAGAACACGATATGGTCACTACGAGTTCTTGGTGATGCCTTTCGGGCTCACTAATGCACCTGCAGCATTCATGGATCTCATGAATCGCGTTTGCAAGCCGTATCTAGA
This sequence comes from Helianthus tuberosus, assembly GCA_030545235.1. Classification (NCBI taxonomy): domain Eukaryota; kingdom Viridiplantae; phylum Streptophyta; class Magnoliopsida; order Asterales; family Asteraceae; genus Helianthus; species Helianthus tuberosus. The sequence continues at coordinate 42,763 of JARYGA010055099.1, forward strand.
CTAGTTTGTCATTGTCTTTATCGATGACATACTTATTTATTAAAAAAGCCAAGCTGATCATGAGAAACATCTCCGGTGTATTCTCAAACTTCTGCAGCAAGAGAAGCTCTACGCCAAGTTTTCCAAATGTGAGTTTTGGCTTCCCGAAGTCCAATTTCTTGGACATGTAGTGAGTGAGCGTGGTATCCAGGTGGATCCCGCTAAGATTGAAGCAATTATGAATTGGCAAGCGCCTAAGACACCAACGGAGATTCGCAGCTTCTTAGGTTTAGCAGGTTACTATAGATGTTTCATTGAAAACTTTTCAAGAATTACTGCACCTTTAACTTCGTTGACCCGCAAGAATGTCAAGTTTGACTGGGGTCCCAAACAACAAGAACCTTTTGAGATTCTCAAGCAGAAATTAAGCAATGCTCCTGTGTTTACATTGCCAGAATGGATTGAAGAATTTGTTGTGTATTGCGATGCATCACACACAGGTATGGGTTGTGTGCTTATGCAGAAAGGCAAGGTTATTGCCTATGCTTCACGTCAATTAAAGGTGCACGAAAAGAACTACACCACCCATGATTTGGAATTGGGTGCCGTTGTATTTGCACTAAAGCTTTGGAGGCATTATCTATACGGAACCAAATGTATAATTTATTCAAACCATAAGAGCCTTCAACACTTGTTTAACCAGAAGGATCTTAACATGAGACAGCGTCGTTGGATGGAGACACTAAATGATTATGATTGTGAAATCCGTTATCATCCAGGCAAAGTGAATGTTGTCGCTGATGCATTGAGCAGAAAGGAAAGGATTAAACCAATAAGGATCAACGCCAAAAGCATTGAACTTAGAAACAGCTTGAATGAAAGGCTATTAGCTGCTCAAAAGGAAGCTATCTTGGAAACTAACTTTCCAAATGAGAAGTTAGGTATTACTGCCGATCAGTTGTCATATGGCAAGGATGGAATCCTAAGATTGAATGGTAGAATCTGGGTTCCAATCCACGGAGTACTTAGAGATGTGATCCTCCAAGAAGCTCATAATTCCAAATACTCACTCCATCCAGGCAGTGATAAGATGTACCAGGACTTAAAGGCAAATTATTGGTGGATAGGTTTGAATAAATCTATAGCCACTTATGTGGCTAAATGTCTGACGTGCGCACAGGTTAAAGCCGAGCATCAAAAGCCGTCAGGGTTGTTACAACAACCTAAACTTCCCACTTGGAAGTGGGAAATGGTAACTATGGATTTTATCACCAAGTTACCAAAGACAAAATGCGGGAATGATACAATATGGGTTATAGTTGACAGATTGATGAAGTCAGCTCATTTTATACCCATAAAGGAGACGCACAGCTACGATAAGCTAGCTCAACTATGTGTGGATGAGATTATATCTCTCCATGGAGTGCCCGTATCTATTATCTCTGATAGGGATACTAGATACACATCTCACTTTTGGAAGAGCTTTCAGCAATCTCTAGGCACTCAACTAAATTTCAGCACTGCTTACCATCCTCAGACGGATGGGCAAAGCGAACGTACAATTCAAACGCTTGAAGATATGTTACGAGCTTGTGTTATAGATTTGGGTGGAAGTTGGGATGACCATCTTCCTTTGATTGAATTTTCGTACAATAATAGTTATCATTCGAGCATCCAAGCCACGCCTTTTGAGGCCTTGTACGGAAGGAAGTGTAGAACGCCAGTTTGTTGGGCAGAAGTTGGGGAAACCCAACTATCAGGACCTGACATAGTCCTCAAGACGACGGATAAGATTGTTCAAATCCGTGATCGTCTCAAAGCTGCCAGAGATAGGCAGAAGAGTTATGCTGATAAGAGGCGCAAACCTCTAAAGTTTGAAGTTGGTGACAAAGTGCTACTCAAGGTGTCACCCTGGAAAGGGGTGATGCGTTTTGGCAAAAAGGGCACGTTAAGCCCAAGGTACATAGGACCATTCGAGATCATTGAATGTGTCGGAACCGTAGCTTACAAGCTAAATCTACCTAAAGAGCTCAGTGGGATACATAATGTGTTCCACATATGCAATTTAAAGAAATGTCTAGCCGATGAGTCGCTAGCAATGTCGCATAAGGACGTGCAGATTGACGAGAGTTTGAATTTCGTTGAAAAGCCTTTATCGATCGAGGATCGACATGTTAAGAAGCTTCGAAGGAAGCACGTGCCGATTGTAAAGGTAAAATGGGATGCCCGGAGAGGCCCAGAATACACGTGGGAGGTTGAGTCCACAATGAATCAGAAATACCCTCAAATATATCAGTAAATCTCGAGGTCGAGATATCTTTTAAGGGGGTGAGGATGTAACACCTCACAAAAATCATGTCCAATATTATAAAGACACGTGTCATAAACTTTAAACGTGTAAAAAGATAACTTCAAGGGACTAAAGTTATCAAACAATGTAAAGATGTATGTAGAAGGACTAAAAGTGTCAACATGCCAAACTTGTGCCTCTGAATGACCTTACACGACGTTTGTATTCTTTCAAGAATAAATTATCAATCGTAGAAACCCGTTTGTGCTTAAAGATCAAAAGTTTACAAAGCATGAAGGTTAAAAAGTGTCAACATGTTAATTCTTACCTCTGAGTGACCTTTTAACGTAACCGAGACTTTGTAATACTTTATTATACTTCCATGAATATCGGATAATGATTTCATGGAGTTTCGATGCACGTAAGTACATTTCGGGTGATCTCATAACTAACCGGGAGCTTAACGAAGTTAAATTATGACCCAAGGCACTTGAAAGTTAACTATGGGGGTCATTAGTGCAATAAAAGAAAGTTAAATAAACTTAAAATGGACCAGGGACTGAAAATGCAAAGATTGCAAAACTTTTTACCGGATTTACATGTCCTCGCGGGCCGCGTAGACATCCTCTAAGGTCTACGCGGGCCGCGACAGCAGTGCCAGCGACAGTTCCCTGCACAGCTGCATGTTGCAGCCTGTTCCATCGCCTTTGCATGGTTGTTTTTGATACCAGGGACTGAGCAACTGGTTTTTACTGCCCTAGGGACACTTGTGAACATCTGGTAACCTCCTAGGTACAAATGGATTGATCCTATAGCTTCCAAAATCCTATATAAAGGGCCTTGATGTTCACTTGTTCTTGCACACTTGAAGTTTTCACTTCACAACTCACTCTCTGAAGCATCAGGAAGCTTTCTCTAGTTTTATTTTCGTGCTAAGGACTATTGTAAGTGTTCTTTGCTTCCATAGTTAAGTTTTCATTAGCTTAATAACCGAAATTCAAAGTTATCGTAATGATGCTTTGACTTTATGATTAATCACTAACGGTCTAGCCATTATTCGAATTGAAAGTGGCTATGAGTTGGTAATTATGTAGGTAATAAACCCTTAAAAGGGCACCTACTGATTATCACTTTTACTTGGTCAATTGTCGGGTCAAACTACTTAACAAAAAGTCAAACAGGTTAATTTTTGCAAAAAAAATAATAATTCATAACTGATAATGTAGAAGTTATGGAACATGTTTTAACACTTAAATAACTTGGTAAATAATATAAGAACATGTTTAGGCATGTTCAATCCGACAATTCTGAGTTTAGGCTCGGTTCGCAACCGAAAGTCGCAAAAGTAGACTTTTGCTTTGACTTTCAGTTCTGACCCGATTTAGCTCAATTTAGTTATGCCTTAGGGTTCCTTTGGGACCATATTATATATTATTATAGCTCTCTGAAGTTATACTACATGGTTCCTTAGAAATCATAGATTACATGCATGTTCCATTATTTGCTTAAAATTGACCATTTAGCCCTTTTTATATAAAAACCAAATTTTTGGAAATGTGAGTGGACAAAAGTCTTCATTACTGATCTATAAGTATGTCCTAAAAATTTGACATCCGTTTCTGGTCTAGAATGAAAGTTATGCACGATATCGTAAAACTAAAGTTTTTTTATTAATTAAATGACATTTTTGGCATAAATCATATTTAAACCCAATTTTTGGCACCAAACTTGCTACCCACTGATTAAAAATAATATTTAGGGATTTTTGGAAATTTTTGTCAAATTTTATACTAATCATAACATAGAGTTCTAGTGTGAATTCGGTATTGACGATAATGCCCTTTTCACTAATAAAATGAGTTTTACATATCATTTTGATACCAAACCTTTTCCTACTGATTTCATATGTTAAATAAAATATTTTAAGCTTTAGAAACTGATCAGGACTTCAAAATTTTATAAACATTTCAAATATCGTCATATACCGGCTTTTACGCTAATTAGGCGCATAATATGGCTTAAAACCATATTTAACGCCTAAGACTTGTTACCTACTAATTTTATAAATAAATTTTTATACATTAATAGTAAGTATAAGTCTTGAACTCAGATTTCCAAATTTGACCTTAAAGCTTATGTGAAATGACCAAAATGCCCCTACGGTGCATAGTTTGGTCATAAAAGATAAATTTCACATATGTGGGATATCTTACTGATTCAACTTGATAAAATAAATGTTTTTACTGATATTTTAGACCAGAACCTCAGTTTATTACTCAACCACTTTTATAAACTTTAAAATGACCAAAATACCCTTACGGGGCTTAACTTGGTTTTAAATTCGTTTTGGGAAAAATGGAAGATATCCTACTGATATCACAACATATTTTAAGCATAACACCTTTTGGGACTTGTACATGACTCATTCGGTTACCCGTTATGCATATACGCGTTCGGTACGCTTTATGTAACTAGTTTGCATAAATTAGCCGAAACGGGTCAAACCTTATCATTTTTACTTCAAAATCCAGAATATTATTAGTTTACCCATTTATTACAAGTCTTCATACTTGTCGGGTCAAAGTCACGTTCTAATCTGGTCTTCGCTTAATCTTGTGTTTTGAACCGTAAACCTTTCTTTAAAACTAACCGGTCTAAGTTATAACTTAAATAAGACCCGTTAGGAATCTAATAGGTTATTAAAACCTTCGTTCCAGATTAGGAGCCCAGTAAAAGCTCCCTGTACTTGCTGATTAGAAATTACGGCTGAGATAAATTACTTTTAGCTCAGGTAAATACTTTTAACTTATTTTCCCTTATACGGGCTTGGGATACGGTATTATAATAATACCGCTTGGTCGGGTATGAAATCATTTAATCGGATTGTGATTAATAAATTGCATAACCCGTTTTAATCTATCTTGTTTGATGCAATGCCTTTGGGGGGTTAATGACCGTGTCCTGGATATCCTCTGCTCATTCATTAGAAATGGCCACGGCTTAAGCACGGGGTGTAGGCATACACCTGACAGTTGCGTATGTATAAACGCTATCTCACTCGTGAGGAAACTCCTTGTGGGCCTATACTTGTGGTGTGTCTATTAATCTTGTCTCGGCTCTTCTAACTGGGCCCTGAACGGACGACAAACATATAAATCTGTATACAAGATAATTTTAAATAATTGTCCCAAGTTATAAAAGATTTTATGCCTTGTGCATCCAAAGCAATTTTATAACACTTTTCAAAAGAGTCAGTTAATTGTATTTACCAGTGTAAACTGACGTATTTTTCAAAAAAGATTAAGTGCAGGTACTACATGAAATGGGCTGGAACTCATGAGTATTACTAAAAGAGTCTTGCAAGCTCTTAATACTTTAAGTCTGTTGATCTACGTTTATTTTCTGTTTTAGATCCGCCTGTGGATCCACTTACAACCGTTGTGTAATATTGTATTATACTTTCGATTTCGGTTTGTAATATTATTTTAGACTTCCGCTGTGCATTTAAACTGTGATCAATTGTCTATAATGATATCAACTACGTCACGATACTCCCCACCAGGGCCACCGGTAATACGTGGAAATATTGGGGTGTGACATCATGTTACTACTCACAGTGTAGTAACAAATTTTGTATACAAAACCCCAATATACCGACAATAATTGTAGAATTACAAATACTCAATCACTGTGAAAATATAAGTTAAACATTTGAGGTTTTGTAAAAATAGTTTTACACAAAAAGGAGATTGCTCACAAAAAAAAACTTTACACAAAAAGGTGGATTACTCACATTGCTAATTTAGGTATTTTCCTTGTGACTTCCTGGTTATAATCTATTAATTAAAACAATGCACACGCGTTAGTATAATAACCCATTTTACATTAGTTATACCCTCCCCGAGACAGAACTCCAACGACTACGTCGGGCAGAGCCTCGACAGACGTTACGGAGCACTAGATCAATCGGGTAGCGTATCTAATACGTAACCGGGGGTTATAATACTTACAAAAAGGCAGAGCTTCGCTAATTAGGGGGTATTATGCCCGACATTATTTCTACAATTCAGAATTTGAGAGAGAATTTTGACTTTTGAGTGACGGAAACTGAATGCCGATGTTCCCAATTTATAGGGCCTGATCGCAGGTTTCTCGCGCCCCGCGACCAACTAAGGGTCGTCCTTCGCGGCCCGCGAGATAGGGGTAGTAGGGCATAGCTTGGACCAGTTATCAGTATAGCCTCGACACACATGTGACACGTGGCGGCACCAGGCTGCACCACTAGTTCCCTCACTCGCGCCCTGCGACAGACTTAGGGGAGTCTGCCGCGCCCCGCCAGAACCACCTGATTTTTGTTTTTATTTTATTTTTATAAAATAAAAGGTATTTAGGGCTATTTTAGGTGTACGGGGTGTATTTTAGAGCATATAGGGGTGTTCTAAATATTTTTAGGAGGGTTGTTATATTCTCCCCACCTTGTTTTAGAACTCGTACTCGAGGTCTACTGGAACAGGTGTGGATATTTCCTCTGCATCTCTGATTCAAGCTCCCAAGTGTATTCAGGTCCTCTCTTGGAATCCCATTTCACTTTGACTAGAACTAATCTCTTATGTTTGAGATTCTTGACCTTTCTGTCTTCAATCTGTAGAGGCCTTTCTATAAACTTAAGCTTCTCATTTACCTCTATGTCCTTAAGAGGTACTACTAATGACTTATCTGCAAAGCACTTTTTGAGATTAGATACATGAAATACATCATGTATTCTTGCCATTTCCGCTGGTAGTCGTAGCTGATAAGCTACTGGTCCTATCTTTTTAATAATCTCAAAGGGTCCAACATACCTGGGGCTTAGCTTTCCCCTTTTGATGAATCTGAATACTCCTTTCCATGGAGAAACTTTTAATAATACCTTGTCTCCTACCTGAAACTCCAATGGCTTTCGCCTGTTATTTGTATAACTCTTTTGTCGATCGCGTGCTGCTTTTAGTCTTTCCTTGACTTGGATAATTTTGTCTGTTGTTTCTTGTACTATCTCTGGTCCAGACAGTTGCTTTTCTCCAATTTCTACCCAACAGACTGGAGTTCGGCACTTTCGTCCATAAAGTGCTTCGAATGGTGCAGCATTGATACTGGTATGATAACTGTTATTGTAGGAAAACTCTATTAATGGTAAATGATCATCCCAATTTCCTCCGAAATCAATTACACAAGCTCTAAGCATATCTTCCATTGTCTGAATTGTCCTTTCGCTCTGTCCATCTGTTTGAGGATGATAAGCTGTTCTTAGATTTAACTTGGTTCCCATTGCTTTTTGGAAAATTGTCTAAAAATGAGAAGTAAAACGGCTATCTCTATCAGAAACAATAGATAAAGGAATTCCATGTACTGAAACTATTTCATTTACATACAACTTGGCTAATTGTTCCATACTAAAAGTTTCCTTAATTGATAAGAAATGAGCATACTTGGTTAATCTGTCTACAATCACCCAGATTGTATCATTTCCCTTTCTTGTCTTGGGTAATTTGGTAACAGAGTCCATTGTTATCAATTCTGTCACAACCCCCGATCCCTGATCCCCGGGAACAGGCGGACGCGATCACAGAGTTTCGGTGGTATCAGGTTTATTTAATCTCGCAACGGAATTTACATCAGGACCGTAGTTAGGAAATGTTTATCAGAGTAAAACCACCATAATTGATATTAATAAACACATGGGAAAAACCTAAGTTTCTTGTTACAGTACATTTATAGGGACAAAACCCTATTTTATTGAATTTAAAACATCGTTTATTAGGTAACTTTTATAGCCACTTATTTTCTAAGCCGTCAGTGCTCTAGAGCTGGCTTTTTCCCAGTTGGCTTTCACATTGTGTTACCTGAAACATGTTTTAAAAATATTTTGTCAGCGGGAAATACTGATGAGTGAATCCCAGTTTAACCAAAAAAAACATTTTATCAATTAATACAGTATTGCGAGCGATCACATTGTTTATTTCTACACAATTACTCATTCAGTACTGTCAATCCTTGACTTGTGGGTCATATTACACATTGGCTAACTCGTCGTCCAATGGTAACGTACTGTCATTCCGACTTACTACTCGCAAGTAATAAATTTTGTATACAAAACCCCAAATACCGGCAGTAATTGAAGAACTACAAATACTCAATCACCGCTCAATCACATTGTAAAACATTTAAGGTTTTGTAAAATATAACAAAAAGTTTAACAAAAAGAGGATAAACTCACTTTGCTGTCTTAGGCTTTTCGTAAGGGTTTCCTGGATATAATCTATAATTTATACAAATGTACATTGGTTAGTATCATAACCCTTTAAAAATATTAATGATACCCTCCCCGAGACGGCATTCCAACAACTACGTCGGGCAGAACCACGACAGTTGTTACGAAACCCTAAATCAATCGGGCAGCGTAACTATTATGAAACTAGGGTTACAATACTTACAACGGAGCAGAACCTCGCTAATTAGGGGTATAGTACCCGACTATAATGCTTAATACTTTCAGAATTCGAGATTGAGAAGTGTGAATGAGCGACGGAAATTGTAATATGATGCTATCTATTTATATTGCTGGATTCTGGTCCTGTCGCGGCCCGCGTGAAAGACAAGGGTCACTTACGCGGCCCGCGTCAACATTGGTCAACGCTGTAGCTTAGCTGGGTCAGCTACTAGACTCGCCACGATGTTGACACGTGTCAGCACCGGATGCTTCCGCGTTTCATGATCTGTCGCGGCCCGCGTCAACTACACATATACTCTTACGCGGCCCGCTTCAACTAAAGAAGTCAGCGAAGTCAATTCCAGCATTGATACCGCCCGCGTAAGATGTTGGGGTGGGTCTACGCGGCCCGCCTCAACTCTATTTTTCTTATTTTTATTTTATTTTATTTTATATGTTATAATCTATTTAAGGCTCGGTTTTCACATTCGGGTTGTAATATAAGACATATAAGGGTATTTTAACATATAACAGGGTGTCTAAATTATTATAAGGGCGTTGGTTTTACCGAGGGTTGTTACATTCTCCCCACCTTATTTAGAGCTCGTCCTCGAGATCTATTGGAATAAATGCGGATATTTTCTTTGCATTTCTGACTCTAGTTCCCATGTATACTCAGGTCCTCTTTTAGAGTCCCATTTCACTTTGACTAGAACTAGTCTTTTGTGCTTGAGATTCTTGACTTTCCTGTCTTCAATTTGTAGAGGTCTTTCTACAAAATTGAGTTGTTCATTTACCTCTATATCCTTAAGAGATACTATCAATGATTCATCAGCTAGACACTTTTTTGAGATTTGATACATCAAAACACATCATGTATTCCTGCCATTTCTTCTGGCAGTTGCACCTGATAGGCTACAGGTCCTATTCTTCTAATAATCTTAAAAGGTCCAACATACCTAGGACTTAGCTTTCCCCGTTTGATGAATCTTACCACTCCTTTCCAAGGAGAGACTTTCAATAATACTTTATCTCCTACTTGAAACTCCAATGGTTTTCGCCTGTTATTAGCATAACTTTTCTGTCTATCACGTGCTGCTTTCAGTCGTTCCTTGACTTGAATAATTTTGTCAGTTGTTTCTTGTACTATCTCAGGTCCAGATAGTTGCTTTTCCCTAATTTCTGCCCAACAGACTGGGGTTCGACACTTTCGTCCATAAAGTGCTTCGAATGGTGCAGCATTGATACTTGTGTGATAGCTATTATTATAAGAAAATTCTATTAAAGGTAAGTGATCGTCCCAATTACCTCCAAAGTCAATTACACAAGCTCTGAGCATATCTTCCATTGTCTTAATTGTCCTTTCACTTTGTCCATCTGTTTGTGGATGATAAGTCGTACTTAATTTTAACTTAGTTCCCATAGCCTTTTGGAAACTTGACCAAAAATGAGATGTAAAGCGGCTATCCCTATCAGAAACAATTGATAAAGGAATACCATGTAAAGAAACAATTTCATTTACATACAATTTAGATAATTGTTTCATACTAATTGTTTCCTTCATTGGTAGAAAATGAGCTGATTTGGTTAGCCTATCTACAATCACCCAGATTGTATCATTTCCTTTCTTAGTTTTGGGTAATTTGGTAACAAAATCCATTGTTATTAATTCCCATTTCCACACTGGCATTTCTAATTGCTGTCATAAACCTGAGGGTTTCTGATGTTCAGCTTTAACTTGTGAACAGGTCAAACATTTAGAAACATAGACTGCTATGTCCTTTTTCATTCCTATCCACCAGAAATTTTTCCTTAAATCCTGGTACATTTTATCACTTCCTAGATGCATCGTATATTTAGACTTATGGGCTTCTTCTAATATACGATGACGTAGATTTCCTAATTTAGGTATCCACATTCTCTTTTTATGGAATCTCCATATTCCATCTGTTCCTTGTTCTAATTCTTTTAGCATGCCTTTTAATTTTTCAGTATCTTCCTTGATTACTGATTCTTGTGCTTCTCTTATCTGATCATTTAAATCTACTTGTAGATTTAATTTAAGAGAACGTACCCTTTTTGTCTTTTCATGATACTTTCGGCTTAAAGCATCTGCTACTACATTTGCTTTTCCTTCATGATACTGGATATCACAATCATAATCACTAAGAAATTCCATCCAGCGTCTTTGCCTCATATTCAACTCTTTCTGCCCGAAAACATACCTTAAACTTTTATGATCAGTAAATATGGTAAACTTACTACCATAAAGGTAATGTCTCCAAATTTTAAGAGCAAAAATTATAGCTCCTAATTCTAAATCATGGGTTGAATAATTTTCTTCATGATTCTTAAGTTGTCTAGATGCGTAAGCTATAACCTTTTGACATTGCATCAATACACATCCATAGCCTAATCTAGAAGCATCACAATAGACTACGAAGTCTTTAGTTCCTTCTGGTAATGCTAGTATGGGTGTATGGGTTAATCTTTGCTTAAGGATTCTAAATGCTTCTTCTTATTTTAATCCCCATTCAAACTTAACAGATTTACAGGTTAGCTTAGTTAAGGGAATGGCTATTCTAGAAAAATCTTTAATAAATCTTCTGTAATAACCGGCTAATCCTAAGAAACTTCTAACCTCAGTTGGTGATTCAGGGGTTTTCCATTTAGTAATTGCCTCAATTTTCGTTGGATCTACATGAATTCCTTCATGATCAACTAGGTGTCCAAGGAATTGTACCTGTTCAAACCAAAATTCGCACTTTGAAAATTTAGCATAAAGCTTTTCCTTTCTTAATAAACTTAAAAGTGCGTGCAAATGTTTTGCATGATCCTCTTCACTCTTAGAGTAAATTAGAATATCATCTATGAATACAATTATGAATTTATCCAAATATGGCTTACATATTCGGTTCATCATGTCCATAAATGCAGCTGGGGCATTGGTTAAACCAAATGGCATGACAGTAAATTCATAATGGCCATACCTTGTTCTAAATGCGGTCTTAGGAATATCCTCTTCCTGTACCTTTAATTGATGATATCCTGACCTTAAATCGATTTTAGAGAAAAATCGAGCTCCTTGTAGTTGATCAAACAGATCATCGATTCTCGGTAATGGGTACCGATTCTTAATCGTAACTTTGTTTAATTCACGGTAATCAATGCACATACGCATTAATCCGTCCTTCTTTTTAACGAAGAGTATCGGCGCTCCCCACGGCGACGAACTTGGTTGTATGAATCCTTTCTCCAATAATTCATCTAATTGTTTCTTTAATCCTTGCATTTCTGCAGGTGCCAAACGGTAGGGTGCTTTGGCAATTGGTGATGTTCCTGGTATTAGATGAATCCTAAATTCAACTTCTCTGTCTGGAGGTTGTCCTGGCAATTCTTCTGGAAATACGTCTGAAAACTGAGATACTACTGGAATGTCTTTTAGTTCTTTTCCTTTAGTGTTAGTGATTATGGAAATCAAATACACTATAGAACCTTTTCTCATACAACTTGTAGTTTTCATCACAAAAATGAATTTAGTAGACCTAAAAGGTTTATCTCCTTTAATTGTGATCTTTTTACCTTTTGGTGAATTTACTTGAATTAACTTTTGATCACATAAAATATTGGCTTTATTGGCTATTAACCAATCCATTCCTAGAACAACATCGAATCCTACCAGATTCATGGGATAAAGATTTGCAATAAATTTCTGATTTAAAATTTCTATTCTTGCTCCTTGCAAGATTTCAGAAATCCTAATGGTTTCTCCATTTGCTGTCTCTACTAAGCATTCATGTGGTAGTTTAGTTAATGATTGATTTAGAAATTTGCAAAACGATGTATTAATAAAACTTTGGTTTGCACCAGAGTCAAATAATACTTTAGCAAAAACATCATTAACTAAAAACGTACCAGCTATGACGTCTGGGATCATCTTAGCTTCATCTGCAGTCAGAACAAATGCTCTAGCATTTTTAGTATTCTTGTTATCTGGAGCTGGAGCTAATTTTGGACAGTTTGGCTTGATGTGACCTTGTTCTCTGCAGTTGTAGCATATCCTGCTGTTTTTCTTCCTGCAGTCTTCTTCCTTGTGTCCCGATATTTTGCAAAAATTACAGTATATGGTGCATCTTCCTGAATGCTTTCTTTTGCAATTTCTACAGTAGGGTGTAGAGGTATATCCTACATTTCTCCCACAGTTAGAATTTCCAGAACGAAATTCTTGAGTGAGCTTCTGGGTTAGGTTCCTCATTTGATCTTCTTCTCGGGTACGAACTAATTCATCTGTCAAGGTATTTGCTAGTTCTACAGCTTCTTCTATAGTTTGAGGTCTAGCTGCCTTGACTACATGTCTAATCTCTCCAATTAATCCCCAGATATAACGGGAGATTAACACTGGTTCTGGTGAAGCAAGAGTTGGCACTATTCTGGCATATTCGAAGAATATTTTAGTGTATCCCTTACTATCCACACCAGTCATCCTAAGATTTAGGAATTTGTTTGCTATCTGTTCCTTCTCATTAGGTGGGCAGAATTTCCTTTCTACCTTATTCTTAAATTCTTCCCATTCCATATTATAGGTTTGATCACTTCCTCTTGTCTGGAGGATAGTGTTCCACCATTCTAGTGCTGCATTTTTAAACAGATTAGAAGCAAACAGTATCTTGTCTTCTTCAGCACACTTACTTATCCTTAAGACTGCCTCAGTCTTTTCTATCCAGCGTAAGGTTGCAATGGCCCCTTCGTTGCCCGAGAATTCCATTGGTTTACAAGACCAGAATTCTTTATAAGAACAACCATAAGGCATGGTTCTTCTTCTTTTGAGAATAGGCATTTGAAGTAAAGGTCCATTGTTCACGCTGTGTTACGGTTCAATTGGTCGCTTACTGCTATGCTTACTTTTATTATTAGCATCTTTAACAGTTTGAAGTATAAATGGCATTACATCTATAATTCCCTGTGCTACTATGTGTTGGATAGCACTATTGTCCACTTGGTTTCCATTGTTATTGATACTCGGATTATCATTAACCACGTTAATGTTACTCTGGTTATCGTTATTCAGATTTCCTTGATTTTCTTCGTCGGCCATCTGAATTTTAAACATTTATCCCATATTAATATCACAATTAATATTTTAATACAGTTAATCACATAACACACAATCTAGCCAAAAACGTAGATCATTGCTACTATACTCTTTTCATATACTTATGCGTCTATTACACACTAGTACAGAAATAAAGATTACAATACCAACAGAAATAAAATAGTAATATGCATTCGTACACACATATTTTATTTTATTTTTTTTATATTATTATTACTATTGCTTCCTCCCTTCTAACATTCACGGATATGGATTCATCCAAAAATCCATATTGCGTTCATCGTATTTCCATACGAGACGCTCTCCCACCTGACGCATCTTCTCACTGCTTTCTAAAATTTCCTCCCTAAAAGTCCTAAGTTCTTGGACGTTTTCTGCACTCATTGGGGGTGCAGGTTCTAGGACTGGGTTTGGAATCTGGGGTGCGGGTTCCTGATATGGAGGTAAAAGTGCCTGAAGTTGGTAAGGATCTTCCAAAATTCCCCTAATGTAGTTATCATGGTAATAGGGATCTAAAGGGTCCATACCTGAATAGGCTCCTATAGGTGTGTCTTCAGAAATAGAGTAACGTTGCACATAGTCCCTATTCTCGTCCCACCATGGGTCGTAATTTGGGTCTAAGGGATTTGGTGCAGGTACTCTAGGGATTTCTTCTGGGTTAAAGTCGCGCATCTCTACTGGGTTTTCCTGATTTTCTATCTCCATGGGTTGTTCTGGGTTTTGTGGTTGTGGGGCTACTAGTTATTCCAGACTTGGGTCAGCAGCAGTTGTAGCTAGGATATGGAAATTAGCTAGGCTTCTATTAAGCATATCTTGCGTATGAGCATCTGTCTCTCTCTTAATAGCTGCTAAGGCCCTTTGCTGTTGCAATTTTCGCATTCTCTTCCTACGAGCAAAAGCTTCTTTACTGAACCATCCTCGTTTCTTATTAGGAAATGGTTCCTCCGACTTAGCTCTAAAGGCAAATATCCCATCTTCCTGATCAGCAGTATACCCAAAGAGGGCAGGCTGTGATGATGTACCTTCACTCCTAGGTGAATCAGATAACTGACGATTCATATCTGATGGTTCTTGATCACTCATACTGTAAACTAACAAATAGTCAAATAACACATAACAAATAAATACAGTTATGCACTTATTTACATAATTTTATTTCCTAACACAAATTTAAAAATTAAGTGTCAGCAGAACACTTCTTTGGCTCAGACCAGTGGCTAGGCTCTGATACCACCTTCTGTCGCAACCCCCGATCCCTGATCCCCGGGAACGGGCGGACGCGATCACAGAGTTTCGGTGGTATCAAGTTAATTTAATCTCGCAGCGGAATTTACATCAGGACCGTAGTTAGGAAATGTTTATCAGAGTAAAACCACCATAATTGATATTAATAAACACATGGGCAAAACCCAAGTTTCTTGTTACAGTACATTGATAGGGACAAAACCCTATTTTATTGAATTTAAAACATCGTTTATTATGTAACTTTTATAGGCACTTATTTTCCAAGCCGTCAGTGCTCTTGAGCTGGCTTTTTCCCAGTTGGCTTTCACATTGTGTTACCTGAAACATGTTTTAAAAATATTTTGTCAGCGGGAAATACTGGTGAGTGAATCCCAGTTTAACCAAAAAAACATTTTATCAATTAATACAGTATTGAGAGCGATCACATTGTTTATTTCTACACAATTACTCATTCAGTATTGTCAATCCTTGACTTGTGGGTCATATTACACATTGGCTAACTCGTCGTCCAATGGTAACGTACTGTCATTCCGACTTACTACTCGCAAGTAATAAATTTTGTATACAAAACCCCAAATACCGACAGTAATTGAAGAACTACAAAGACTCAATCACGGCTTAATCACATTGTAAAACATTTAAGGTTTTGTAAAATATTACAAAAAGTTTAACAAAAAGAGGATAAACTCACTTTGCTGTCTTAGGCTTTTCGTAAGGGTTTCCTGGATATAATCTATAATTTATACAAATATACATTGGTTAGTATCATAACCCTTTAAAAATATTAATGATACCCTCCCCGAGACGGCATTCCAACAACTACGTCGGGCAGAATCACGACAGTTGTTACGGAACCCTAAATCAATCGGGCAGCGTAACTATTATGAAACTAGGGTTATAATACTTACAACGGAGCAGAACCTCGCTAATTAGGGGTATAGTACCCGACTATAATGCTTAATACTTTCAGAATTCGAGATTAAGAAGTGTGAATGAGCGACGGAAATTGTAATCTGATGCTATCTATTTATATTGCTGGATTCTGGTCCTGTCGCGCCCCGCGTGAAAGACAAGGGTCACTTACGCGGCCCGCGTCAACATTGGTCAACGTTGTAGCTTAGCTGGGTCAGCTACTAGACTCGCCACGATGTTGACACATGTCAGCACCGGATGCTTCCGCGTTTCATGATCTGTCGCGGCCCGCGTCAACTACACATATACTCTTACGCGGCCTGCTTCAACTAAAGAAGTCAGCGAAGTCAATTCCAGCATTGATACCGCCCGCGTAAGATGTTGGGGTGGGTCTACGCGTCTCGCCTCAACTCTATTTTTCTTATTTTTATTTTATTTTATATGTTATAATCTATTTAAGGCTCGGTTTTCACATACGGGTTGTAATATAAGACATATAAGGGTATTTTAACATATAACAGGGTGTCTAAATTATTATAAGGGCGTTGGTTTTACCGAGGGTTGTTACAAATTCCCATTTCCATATTGGCATTTCTAATTGCTGTAATAAATCTGAGGGTTTCTGATGTTCAGCTTTGACCTGGGAACAAGTTAGACACTTGGCAACATAAGCTGCTATATCCTTTTTCATTCCTATCCACCAAAAATTATTTCTTAAGTCTTGATACATTTTATCACTTCCAGGATGTATTGTATACTTAGACTTATGGGCTTCTTCTAATATTCGGTGGCGTAGGATTCCTTGTTTAGGTATCCAAATTCTTTTCTTATGGAATTTCCAAATTCCATCTGTTCCTTATTCTAATTCTTTAATCATTCCTTTTAATTTTTCAGTATCATCCTTGATTACTGATTCTTGTACTCCTCTAATTTGTTCATTTAAATCTATCTGTAGATTTAACTTAAGAGAACGTACTCTTTTTGGCTTTTCATGATACTTCCGACTTAAAGCATTGGCTACTACATTAGTCTTTCCTTCATGGTACTGGATACTACAATCATAATCACTAAGCATTTCCATCTAGCGTCTTTGTCTCATATTTAACTCTTTTTGCCCAAAAATGTACCTTAGACTCTTATGATCGGTGAAGACAACAAATTTATTTCCATATAAATAGTGTCTCCAAATCTTAAGGGCAAAAAGTATGGCTCCTAACTCTAGATCATGGGTTGTATAATTCTCTTCATGATTATTAAGTTGTCTAGAGGCGTAGGCTATAACCTTTTGTCGTTGCATCAACACACATCCATAACCTAACTTAGAAGCATCACAATAGACTACAAAGTCTTCAGTTCCTTCTGATAACGCTAACATGGGTGCGTTGGTTAATCTTTGCTTAAGGTTTCTAAAGGATTCTTCCTATTGTGGTCCCCATTCAAACTTAACAGATTTACAGGTTAATTTGGTTAAGGGAATGACTATTCTAGAAAAATCTCGGATAAACCGTCTATAATAACCAGCCAGTCCTAGAAAACTTCTCACCTCCGTTGGTGATTCAGGGACTTTCCATTTAGTAATAGCCTCAATCTTTGTGGAATCCACATGAATTCCTTCATGATTAACTATATGTCCAAGAAATTGCACTTTTTCTAACCAAAATTCGCATTTCAAAAATTTAGCATAAAGCTTTTCTTTTCTTAGCAAATTTAGGAGTGCATGCAGATGCGCTGCATGTTCCTCTTTACTCTTAGAGTAAATGAGAATATCATCTATAAAGACAATTATGAATTTATCCAAATATGGCTTACATATTCGGTTCATCATGTCCACAAATGCGGCTGGGGCATTAGTTAGACCAAATGGCATGACTGTAAATTCATAATGTCCATACCTTGTTCTAAAGGTGATCTTAGGAATGTCCTCTTTCTGTACTTTCAATTGATGATATCCTGAGCGTAAATCGATCTTTGAAAAGAATCGAGCTCCTTACAATTGATCAAACAGATCATCGATTCTCGGTAATGGGTACCGATTTTTAATCGTGCCTTTGTTCAATTCTCGGTAATCAATGCACATACGCATTGACCCGTCTTTCTTCTTGACAAACAAGATCGGTGCTTCCCACGGGGATGAACTGGGCTGTATGAATCCTTTTTCCAGAAGTTCATCTAACTGTTTCTTTAGTTTTTGCATTTCTGCGGGTGCCAAACGATAAGGTGCCTTGGCAATTGGAGCTATTCCTGGTAGCAGGTGGATTCTGAATTCAACTTCTCTATCTGGTGGTAGTCCTAGTAATTATTCTGGAAAAGCATCTGAGAATTGAGATACTACGGGAATATCTTTCACTTCTTTTCCTTTAGTGTTAATGATTATGGAAATCATATACACTAGTGATCCTTTTCTTGCATAACCGGCTGTTTTTATTACAGAGATGAATTTCGTGGGTCGAGATGACTTATTGCCTTTAATTGTGATCTTTTCACCCCTTGGTGAATTTACTTGTATTGACTTTTGATCACATAAAATACTGGCTTTATTGGCTACTAACCAATCCATTCCTAATACAATATCAAATCCAGCCAGATTCATTGGGTAAAGGTTAGCAATAAAATTATGTTTTAAAATTTCTATTCTTGCTCCCTTCAAGATTTCTGTAATCCTAATGGATTCTCCATTTGCTGTATTTACTAGACATTCTTGTTGAAGTTTAGTTAATGGTTGATTAAGAAGTTTGCAGAATGAAGTATTAATAAAACTTTGGTTCGCACCAGAGTCAAACAATACTTTAGCAAAAACATCATTAACTAACAACGTACCGGCAATTACATCCGGAATTATCTTTGCTTCTTCAGCTGTCAGAACAAATGCTCTAGCATTCTTAGTAGTCTTGTTGTTCATGGCTAGAGCTAGTTTCGGACAGTTCGGCTTGATATGTCCCTTTTCTCCACAATTGAAGCATACTCCATTGCTAGGTTTCTTCCTACAGTCTTCTTCTTTATGTCCTGGTATCTTGCAGAAATTGAAATAGGTGGAGCATCTTCCTGAATGTTTCTTCTTGCAGGCCTTACAGTAAGGTGCAGAAGTAGAACCTACATTTTTCCCACGGTTGGAATTACCGGAGCGAAATTCCTGGGTAAGCCTTTGAGCTAGGTTCTTCCTCTGGTTTTCTTCTTGCGTAAGTACCAATTCATCAGTCAAGGTATTTGCTAGTTCTACAGCTTCTTCTATGGTTGGTGGTCTAGCTGCCTTGACTACGTGTCCAATCTCACTGATTAATCCCCAGATGTAACGGGAGATTAATACTGGTTCAGGTGAAGCTAGGGTTGGCACAATTCTAGCATATTCGAAGAATACAGTAGTGTAACCCTTACAGTCTATTCCAGTCATTCTAAGGTTTAGAAACTTATTAGATATCTGTTCCTTTTTATTGGGAGGACAGAATTTCCTTTCAACCATATTCTTAAACTTAGTCCATTCCATGTTATAGACTCTGTCACTTCCCCTAGACTGGAGAATAGTGTTCCACCATTCTAGAGCTGCATTCTTAAAAAGATTGGAAGCAAACATGATTTTATCTTCCTTTTCACACTTGCTTATTTTTAAGACAGCCTCAGTCTTTTCTATCCAGCGTAGGGCTGCAATGGCTCCTTCATTGCCAGAGAATTCTATTGGTTTACAAGACCAGAATTCTTTGTAAGAACAACCATAAGACATGGTTCTTCTTCTTTTTGGAATAGGCAATTGAAGTAATGGTCCATTGTTTACGCTGTGATCGGGTTCAGTAGGTGGTCGTTTGCTTCCACTGTTACTTTTATTATTTTTAGCTTCTCTAACAGCTTGGATGATATTAGGCATAGCATCTATGATTCCTTGTGCCACTATATGTTGAACGACACTGTTATCTAATTGGTTCCCGTTATTATCGTTATTCTGGTTTTCTTGATTTACTTCGTTGTCCATCTGAATTATAAACATTTACCAGGTATTAATATTACAAAATAAGATTTAATGTAAACAATCACACAAACAAACATATTGATCAAAATCGTCGTGCATTGCGACATTTACTCTATTTTATATATATTATGCATCTAATACAAACCGTATCTGGAATTTAAAATACAATATTAGTATGCATCAGTAGTTATTGGATTATCTAACTTAGTCTAGTTTTTTTTCAAACTACACACACACACACACACACACACATATATATATATATATATTATTACTATTAGTGGGGGTTCATCCAGTATTGCATATTACGCTCGTCGTATTTCCAAACGAGCTTCTCCCCTATTTGCCTTATCTTTTCACTTTCATCTAACAACTCCTCACCAAAAGTGCGGAGTTCCTGCGCGTTCTCGGTGCTCATGGGTGGGGCGGGTGCCGGTATTGGGTCAGGATACTGTGGCATTGGTTCTTCGTATGGGTATGGGTTTTCTAGGATCTCTCGAATATATTGGTCATTATCCCAGTAAGGATCTAGTGGGTTAAGGTTTGGGTAGGGTGCTACTGGGTTTTGTATGGGTTCCTCTTGTGGGTAGAGTTCTTGGTAATCTCTATAATCGTCAAGCCATGGGTCATAATTTGGAGGATGGGGTGCTGAGACTCTAGGGATTTCATTTGGGTCAAAGGCAGGTAAGGGAATCTGGTCTCCTGGGTTTGGTTCTATTTCCATGGGTTGAGTTGGGAACAAGGGTAGTGGCTGTGGTGCTATGATTTGTTTTAAATTTGGGTCTGCGACAGTAGTGGCTAATATGTGAAAGTTAGCTAATCGTCTATTGAGTATATCCTGGGTCTGGGCATTCATTTCTCTATTTGCTGCAGCTAAAGCCCTCTGTTGGTTTAACTTCCTCATTCTTTTCCTACGCTCGTGCGCTCCCCGACTGAACCATCCTCTCTTTTTGGTAGGGAATGGCTCTTCGGATTGTGCTTTGAATACAAAGATCCCATCTTCTGTGTCAGCTGAGTACCCTGAAGGAGTAGGCTGGGAAGAAGTTCCTTCATCTCTAGGAGAACTAGATAACTAACGATAACTGTCCAGTGGTCCTTGATCACTCATACTGTAAACTAACAAATTGTCAAATAACACAAATGATAATATACACGTATGCACCTGATCACATAAATTATTTACTAACAAAATTAACAATTTTCAATGTCAGTACAACACTTATGTGGCTGAAATCAGTGGCTGTAACTCTGATACCACCTTCTGTCGCAACCCCCGACCCCTGCCTCGGGAGGCGGGCGGCCGCGGCCTACTCAGAGTGGTGGTATCAATGTTTATTCATTTTGGCAGCGGAAATTAAATCAGGACCGTAGTTAGGAAATATTTTATCAGAGTAAAATACCACATTTTTATAGGATTAAACACATGAGAAAAACCAAAGTTTTCAGTACATCATATTATAGGGTTAAACCCTATTTTATTGAAAATAAAACATCTTCTTTATTTAGGTAATTTTTATAGCCACTTTTTCAAGCCTTCAGTGCTGTCCAACTTGCTTCTAATTGGCTTTCACATTTTGTTACATGAAACGCGTTTAAAAACATTTTATCAGCAATAAATACTGGCGAGTGAATCCCAGTTTAATCAAAACAGGTTTTATCATTTTACAGTATTGAGGGCGATCTCGCAATTATATTTGTTTCCAATTCTTACTTTAATTATCACCCACGGTACTGTCAACCCGACTTGTGGTCATGTTACTACTCACAGTGTAGTAACAAATTTTGTATACAAAACCCAACCATACCGACGATAATTGTAGAATTACAAATACTCAATCACTGTGAAATATAAGTTAAACATTTGAGGTTTTGTAAAAACACTTTTACACAAAAAGGAGATTACTCACAAAAAAAAAAGTTTACACAAAAAGATGGATTACTCACATTGCTAATTTAGGTATTTTCCTTGTGACTTCCTAGTTATAATCTATTAATTAAAACAATGCACACGCGTTAGTATAATAACCCATTTTACATTAGTTATACCCTCCCCGAGACAGAACTCCAACGACTACGTCGGGCAGAGCCTTGACAGACGTTACGGAGCACTAGAACAATTGGGCAGCGTATCTAATACGTAACCGGGGGTTATAATACTTACAACGAGGCAGAGCTTCGCTAATTAGGGGGGGGGGGTATTATGCCCGATATTATTTCTACAATTCAGAATTTGAGAGAGAATTTCGAGTTTTGAGCGACGGATACTGAATGCCGATGTTCCCAATTTATAGGGCCTGATCGCAGGTTTCTCGCGCCCCGCGACCAACTAAGGGTCGTCCTTCGCGGCCCGCGAGATAGGGGTAGTAGGGCATAGCTTGGACCAGTCACCAGTATAGCCTCGACACGCATGTGACACGTGGCGGCACCGGGCTGCGCCACTAGTTCCCTCGCTCGCGCCCCGCGACAGACTTAGGGGAGTCTGTCGCGCCCCGCCAGAACCACCTGATTTTTATTTTTATTTTATTTTTATAAAATAAAAGGTATTTAGGGCCATTTTACGTGTACGGGATGTATTTTAGAGCATATAGGGGTGTTCTAAATATTTTTAGAAGGGTTGTTATACTATCGATGAAAAAAGAGCACACTTTAAAAAGATTCAAGAGTCTTCACGAAAAGACATTGAGAAATGCTTTGTGCTTCTTAAACAACAATGGCAGTATTTGAGAAATCCTTGTCGTGCATGGACCAAGCAAAAAATGAGAGATGCTATGTACGCTTGT